>SJYV01008721.1:0-22243 GCA_006410875.1 Neotragus pygmaeus
CTTTAATCCATTTTGAGTTTATTTTTGTATGTGGTGTTAGAAAGTGATCTAGTTTCATTTTTTTACAAGTGGTTGACCAGTTTTCCCAGCACCACTTGTTAAAGAGATTGTCTTTACTCCCTTGTATATTCTTGCCTCCTTTATCGAAGATAAGGTGTCCATAGGTGTGTGGATTTATCTCTGGCCTTTCTATTTTGTTCCATTGATCTGTATTTCTGTCTTTGTGCCAGTACCATACTGTCTTGATGACTATGGCTTTGTAGTAGAGCCTGAAGTCAGGCAAGTTGATTCCTTCAGTTCCATTCTTCTTTCTCAAGATTGCTTTGGCTATAAATACTTGGTAAAACCCTTATGTAGCCATTCTTGCAAGTTCTTATTCAGAGAACACATGGCCATGCTACCTATCTGCAGACATGGTCCCGTGACAGTTAGTCACCAGAGAGGCCGTGCCTCTAATACCAGAACTGAAAGAGGCAGTGTTCTAGGTAAACAGGCAGGATTCATGGTCGCTGAGTTCATTCACTTGTTTTAATCTTTCCTTGAATGTAGTCTGTGGTTGAAACAGAGCGGGACCCCGTCGCCCTTGCCCCCTCTCCCCTACCATGCCGTCTGCCTGCCTTTTGTCTATGGAAAGTTTCAGTCAAATAAGTTTAATCAGAGAAATGAGAAGTGCTGAAACAAAGGAAAACAGTCAAGGGAGACTAAACAATAACAATGCTGTCATTAAGCATTGTCAAGGACCTTTAGTTCTTTCTTTAGGTCTGTAGATAATATTCTGAGCCACATCCTGTGAGCTGTCTTATAGATACCAAAACATCAGATGCAGAAGTTTACTACATGATGATCAGACTATACCCAGGACATTAGCTGCCACAGTTCAGAGAACTGACCACAAAGAAATGGGGAAAAAAACTGACCCTGGAACTGAAGATTAACTTTACCTAGAGCAAGTTGATGCTGGTCAGACTATTGATGACCAATTCCAAGATGACTATCCGAGCTGACTGTGCAGTTTCTGCATGCAGCCTCTCTCCCCTGTTCCCACCCTCACCCCTTTCTATGAAAGCTCTCACCCCCTGCTTATTGGTGGTGGGAACGGCCTTTGGACAGACGTCCACCATCCCACTCCTTGCAGTTTCCAGCATCTAAAATACAGCAAACTTTTCTTTCCACCAACCTGGCCTGTTTATTGGCTTTTGAGCAGGGAGCAGCCAGACCCCACATACTTTTTCAGTAACATGCTATTCACAATTTCTTTAATAAATAACTAGCTATTGATTTAGGTTTATTTTACTGTTAACTATCAGTGAATATATGCATTCTGATATAAGATTTACACAAGCAGAAACATGTCTAGCTACTAAAATGAACAGTATTGCTTCTATTAATTAATAAATTCAGTTTAGTTCAGTCACTCAGTGGTATCTGACTCTTCGTGACCCCAGATATGCAGCATGCCAGGCCTCCCTGTCCATCACCAACTCCCAAGCTTGCTCAAACTCATGTGCATCAAGTCGGTGATGCCATCCAACCATCTCATCCTCTGTCATTCACTTCTCTTCCTGCCTTCAATCTTTCCCAGCATCAGGGTCTTTTCAAGTGAGCCAGTTCTTCACATCAGGTGGCAAAAGTATTGGAGTTTCAGTTTCATCATCAGTCCTTTCAGTAAATATTCAGGACTGATTTCCATTAGGATGAACTGGTTTGATCTCCTTGCAGTCCAAGGGACTCTTAAGAGTCTTTTCGAACACCAGAGTCCAAAAGCATCAATTCTTTGGCTCTCAGCTTCTTTATGGTCTAACTCTTATATCGATACATGACTACTGAAAAACCATAGATTTGAATAGACGGGCATTTGTCAGCAAAGTAATGTTTCTGCTTTTTAATATGGTGTCTAGGTTGATTATAGCTTTACTTTCAAGGTCTTTTAATTTCATGGCTGCAATCATCATCTGCAGTGATTTTGGAACCCCAAAAATAGTCTGTCACTATTTCCATTGTTTCTCCATCTATTTGCCATGAAATGATGGGACTGGATGCCAATGCCATGATCTTAGTTTTCTGAATGCTGAGTTTTAGGCCAACTTTTATACTTTCCTCTTTCAGTTTCATCAGGAGCCTCCTGTTTACTTTCTGCCATAAGGGTGGTGTCATCTGCATATCTGAGGTTATTGATATTTCTTCCAGAAATCTTGATTCCAGCTTGTGCTTCTTCCAGCCTGGCAGTTTGCATGATGTACTATGTATAGAAGTTAAATAAGCAGGGTGACAATATACAGCCTTGACATACTCATTTCCCAATTTGGAACCAGTCTCTAGTTCCATGTCCGATTCTAACGGTTGCTTCTTGACCTGCATACAGATTTCTCAGGATGCAGGTCAGGTGGTCTGGTATTCGCATCTCTTGAAGTATTTTCCACAGTTTTTTATGATCCACAGAGTCAAAGGCTTTGGTATAGTCAATAAAGCAGAAGGGAAATGGCAACCCACTTCAGTGTTCTTGCCTGGGGAATCCCAGGGACGGAAGAGCCTGGTGGGCTGCCATCTCTGGGGTGGCACAGCGTCAGACAAGACTGGAGCGACTTAGCAGCAGCAGCAAAAGCAGCAGTAGGTGTTTTTCTGGAACTCCCTTGCTTTTTCTATGATCCAACAGATGTTGGCAATTTGATCTCAGGTTCCTCTGCCTTTTCTAAATCCAGGTTGAACATCTGGAAGTTCATGGTTCATGTATTGTTGAAGCCTGGCTTGGAGAATTTTGAGCATTACTTTACTAGCATGTGAGATGAGTGCAACTGTGCAGTACTTTGAGCATTCTTTGGCATTGCCTTTCGTTGGGATTGGAATGAAAACTGACTATTTCCAGTCCTGTGGCCACCACTGAGTTTTCCAAATTTGCTGACATATTGAGTGTGGCACTATAACAGCATCATCTTTTAGGACTTGAAATAGCGCAACTAGAATTTCATCACCTCCACTAGCTTTGTTTGTAGTGATGCTTCCTAAGACCCACTTGACTTAACATTCCAGATTGTCTGGCTCTAGGTGTGAGTGATCACACCATCGTGATTATCGGGTCATTAAGATCATTTTTGTATAGTTCTTCTGTGTATTCTTGTATAATTAATCAATTAGTCTGGTAATAATTAGTAGTTGATGTATTTATTAATAATATATATTTAGGTGATTGTGTGGTTGACCTTGAGTGCTTTCTTCATAGATGGCTGCTTTTAAACTGTGGTATTATATATGCTTGTTTTCTAGAGATGCCTGTTGTTGTTTAGTTGCCTAATCATGTCTGACTCTTTGTGACCCCATGGACTCATGTCCTGCCATGCTCTTCTGGCCATAGGGATTCCCCAAGCAAGAACACTTGAGTAGGGAGCCATGCTCTCTTCCATGGGATCTTCCTGACCCAGGATCTTTGAGTGCCCTGAATTGGCAGGTGAGTCTTTACCACTGAGCCACCAGGGAAACCCAGAGATATTTGTACCCTGTAACTAAAAAACTGTATCTAAAAAACATATCTTTTAAAATAACGCTGAAAGTTATGTTAAAAATTATGATTTAAGTAATATTTAAAGTTGAACTAAAGTTCTTTTCTGGACAACCACCTATCACCAGGCCTATAAGGCTTATTAGCTCTACTCATAAATCATAGGAGGAGTTTGTTGTCATAAATTGTCCATAAGCAACCCCTCTGGCTCCAGGATATTTAACTTCTTTCATCCTCCTTTATGGTACTTTATCCATAGCACCAGCTATAAATTTCTATCTTCTACACATTGATGCTAAATCTTTTATTTACTTATGATAGTTGAGTCCGGAGAAGGCAATGGCAACCCACTCCAGTACTCTTGCCTGGAAAATCCCATGGATGGAGGAGCCTGGTAGGCTGCAGTCCATGGGGTCGCTAAGAGTCGGGCCTGACTGAGCGACTTCACTTTCATGCATTGGAGAAGGAAATGGCAACCCACTCCAGTGTTCTTGCCTGGAGAATCCCAGGGACAGAGGAGCCTAGTGGGCTGCCGTCTATGGAGTCACACAGAGTCGGACACGACTGAGGCGACTTAGCATAGCGTTAGCGATAGTTGAGTCTGGTGGGACGTTTGGTCTGGTTTTAGCACAAAGTGTTCTGATGTTTAAAATCTCCTCTAGGCTTCATTTTGATCCATCCAAGCACACTTTCCAGGATGCTCATCTTGTCAGGATTTATCTCCTTCTGCATGTTAGAAGCTATGAAGTTACTCATACTGGAGGGGATGAATGTGTGTACTTCGTGACTCAATCAAGTTCTCTGTTTATTTTCTTTTTTCTTATCCTGTATTTGCTTCTTTTACAGCTTTATTTAACATTTTTGGTTGGAGAACAGACACTTATTCATTAATTCACTCCTTTAATCTGTAATCCATTCATGAGTCATTTTGCATGAGTATATGATATTTCATAAATATTTTGTTCTTCTAATATATTCTCTTAGCTGATGCTTTCACAAATCAGAGATATTCACATTTGACAGGTGCCCACAGCATCAAAATAGAAACTCAAGAGACATTATGTCAGTTATAAAATAGTCCACCTATTTGGCTAATATATTTCTATTATTGTCACATTACATGGAGTATATCAGTATCCTGAAAGAATGTACTCTTGAGATAAAATTAGAAAGACCTCATGACTTATAGTTCATCCTAGATACTGAACTTGAAATTTAAGCTATCAAGTCTAGTCTATCAACTTTCCACAAATACCTGCATTTAAAGGCATGTCTTGCTTTATTAGGCTTCACTTAATTGTGTTTAACAGGTATCTCAATTTTTTTAAATTTTTACTTTATTCTACTTTACAATACTGTATTGGTTTTGCCATACACCTACATGAATCCACCACAGGTGTATACGAGCTCCGAATCCTGAATCCACCCCCCCACCTCCCACCCCACATCATCTCTCTGGATCATCCCCGTGCACCAGCCCCAAGCATCCTGCATCCTGCATCGAACATAGACCAGCACCTCATTTCTTACATGATAGTATATATGCTTCAATGTCGTTCTCCCAAATCATCCCACCCTCTCCCTCTCTACTACTAAATTCTCCTTTGGTTTTTTATTTCATAAAAACTTTTGTATAAGTTATATTCCTGGGGTACAAAATGTAGCCTACATCTTCCTCACCCCTGGGCTACACCTTGACTGAACATCTGATAATTACATTAATTATGCTTTCTGCTGCTCCTCACCAGGGTTCCTGAGAATGGGGTTTACCAGAGTCTGTCGATTATCAAACAAGTTCCTCTAGAGGAGCATGAATCGCCACCAAGTTCTCTGACTTTTAGGCTGATGCTAATCCTATTCTGATGGAATAATTTTGTTGTTATAATTATGTGAATTTAGGGCTAAGTGTAGAAGGATATCTAACCCCAGTGTGGATCTTCATTGTGGTGTAGTCAGAAGTGTTAAAGTCACATTTATATACTTTTTAATAAATATTTTCTTATATATATTTATAAATATTTTCTTATATATATATACTCATATATTCTCTTTCACTTTTATTGATGTGCAATCAACATATAGAGATTGTATAATTTTTAAATATATAGCATATTAAGTCAACGTACATACATGATGAAATGATTATCATGAAAAATGTAATGAACATCCAATCTTATATAAATACATTAAATAAATAGGAAAAATATTTTCCCTTTGTGTTGATAACGCTTAAGACTCTCTTAACTTTCATATGATACATACACAGTGTTAATTTTATTTTGTAGCTTATTTTCTTTCAGCTATGGATTTTTATAGCTTTACTAGTACTTAACTTTATTTTGAAGTAGTCTTTAACATACCTTAGTCTGGATTTCTACTGATATGAGTTAATCGTAGGACCAACGTGGTTAACATACAATGTGCCAACCCTTATTGGTTATTATAACTTACTCAGACTTCCTCTTGTGTGTGTGTTTGTTCTCTCAGTCATGTATGATTCTTTGTGACCCCATGGATTGTAATCCACCAGTCCATGTGGTTGTAATAAATTGACAAAGTGAAAGTGAAAATCACTCCATCATGTCTAATTCTTTGCAACCCCATGACTATACAGTCCATGGAATTCTCCAGGCCAGAATACTGGAGTGGGTTGCCATGCCCTCCTCCAGGGGATCTTCCCAACCCAGGGATGGAACTTGTGTCTTCTGTGTATCCTGCATTACCGGCAGATTCTCTACCTGCTGAGCCTCCTGTTATGGCTTACCTTTCAACCCTGTTGTTTCCCATGGGGCAGGGTTACACAAGGCATGGTTTTTGTGCACCTGGTGTCTGCTCCATTTAATCTTCTATGTTTAGAGACCATTATCAACCATTCTATGTTTAGAGATCTGACACAGATAACTGCACGTGTAATTGTATCAACATTAGACATTAGTAGACTAGAACTTGGGCTTCCCTTGTGGCAAAGCTGGTAAAGAATCTGCCTGCAGGGCAGGAGACTTGGATTCGATTCATGGGTTGGGAAGATCCCCTGGAGAAGGGAATGGCTACCCACTCCAGTATTCTGGACTGGAGAATTCCATGGACTATATAGTCATGGGGTTGCAAAGAATTAAACATGATGGAGTGATTTTCACTTTCACTTTGTCAATTTATTACAACTGCTACACTCAACATGAAATTAAAAGACACTTACTCCTTGGAAGGAAAGTTATGACCAACCTAGACAGCATATTAAAAAGCAGAGACATTACTTTGTCAACATAGGTCCATCTGGTCAAGGCTATAGTTTTTCCAGTAGTCATGTATGGATGTGAGAGTTGGACTATAAAGGAAGCTAAGTACCAGAGAATTGATGCTTTTGAACTGTGGTGCTGGAGAAGACTCTTGAGAGTCCCTTGGACTGCAAGAAGATCCAACCACTGCATCCTACAGGAGATCAGTCCTGGGTATTAATTGGAAGGACTGATGTTGAAACTGAAACTCCAATACTTTGTCCTCCTGATGTCAAGAGCTGACTCATTGGAAAAGACACTGGTGCTGGGAAAGATTGAGGGCAGGAGGAGAAGGGGATGACGGAGGATGAGATGGTTGGATGGCATCACTGACTCAATGGACAAGGCCTGGCGTGCTGCAGTTCATGGGGTCTCAAAGAGTCGGACACGACTGAGCAACAGAACTGGACTGAACTGAACACTCAACAGCACTTTGATACACCATGAGTATCTCTGCTGTTTACTGATGTAAAACCATGCAAAATGTATGGTGATACAGCTCAGTTCAAGTGTGACTTTCCATTAAATAGCTTCAACTTACTCATCAATATGATGAACTTTTAACCATGGTCCGAGTGGGCCTACCCAGCTCACAAGATGGCTTTAAAAACTCAAATTAAGTAATTAATTTTTAATGAATTAATTAGATTATTTATTTTTGGCTGTGCTAGGTCTCTGTTGCTGCTCAGGCTTTTCTCTAGTTGTGGCAAGTGGAGACTACTCCAGCTGTGGTGCGTGGACTTCCCACTGAGGTGGCTTCTCCTGCTATGGAGCACAGTCTTTAGGGCGTGGGCTCCGTAGTTGTAGTGTATAGGTTTAGTTGTTCCATGACATGTAGGATCTTCCTGGACCAGGGATCAAACCCATGTCTCCTGCACTGAAAGGCAGACTCTTCACCACTGGAACACCAGGGAAGCCCATGAAGTAATTTATACACAAGGGAATTTTATGGAAGCTGTACATGCAAACAATTCCAGTAGTTGGAATTCTTCAGAAGGAAGTAGTGAGCGTATCATTTCAGTTTTATATTTAAAGATATGCTTGCATACTGATTTAAAATCATTTCTTAAAAACACAGTAATACACGTGCCTTCAAGCAGGAAGTTGATGTAGTGGAATGCTGTAGAAAGAGCAAGGAACTGTGTGGATATTTACACACACTAATCAGACATATCATTAGTGGTTGTTTTCTCTGGGTAGTGGGATCACATAAAATGTTTAAAACATTCTGTTTGCTTTACAGTAAATTATGAATTTTCTCCCATATATGTGTAACTTTGATAATTTTTTAAAAAGAGAATACTTCGGGGGAAAAAAAATCAATATTTCCCTATAAAACAGCATTAAGATAGTTCTCCACAGAATTTTCATCCTACAGAATTCCATTATTTGAAGCTTGTAGTAGAACAGTAAGTGCAAGGTCTTTCTTGAACGCTATCAGAAAAGTCTGTTTAGCAAAATTACTGCCTTTCCAAGAAATCACACCAGCAAAAGAAAAGGATTTCTTTTCCATTTCCCATCACTATGTTTAAATTAAATTCTCTCTTCTCTTTGTTTCCTTGTTCTCTTGTCTGTGTCATTTCTCTGTGGCTTAGAAGAGGCTCATTTTGTGAGACTGTCTTATCTCTATGGAAACTCTAAGAAAATACAGAAAAAATGGGCTGAGTTGGAGTGAACACAGATAGTGAAATCCATTTTATAATCCTTTTGTGGACTATGATTGTCCAGTGCACCTCTGTCTTTCCTGGTTCTGATACTGAAATGCTTCATCTCTCATTTTGTACAGCCTCGGCCACCTCTGAGACACAGTGTCCCTCTGAGTTGAGGAGGAAGGGCTTGCTGCCTACGTAACAGCAGCAGCAGGACAGTTGTTGTTGTCCTCTCTAATGTCTCTGGGGAACCGAGGTAAAGGAAACGATGCTTTACCTGACTTGTGTACTCCTTTTCTTTCTCCTTGATGGAAGGTAAGGCTCTGTAAATGTTATTGTATTCTGTTTATTCTATAATGACTACTTAGCAAAAGGGTTTAGCTTTTCTTCTCTACTGAACCTCAAATGAGAGCCTTTAAAAATGTAACTTTTGTCTTCAGGTAATGCAACAGTAACACATATATTGATGTATGTGTAATATAGTATACACTTTGCCTAGATGGAATTATAATAGCAAAGATCTCAATGAAATTATTCAATATGTACTGTTTTCTAAAATATGCACTGTTGAAGACCAGTTCAGTGGATGGACTGAGTAGAAGCTCCAAGGCATTTCCCAAAGCCACAGTTCCTTGCAAGAAAAAAAAAAAGTGTAATGGTCACTGTTTGGCAGTCTGCTGCCCGAACTGATTCATTACAGCTTCCTAAATCCCAGTGAAACTGTTACATCTGAGAAGTGTGCTTGGCAAATCAATGAGATACACTGAAAACTGCAAGGCTTGCAGCCAGCATTGGTCCATAGAAAGGGCCCAGTTCTTCTCTATGACAGTGCCCCACTGCACATCACACAACTAATACTTCAAAAGTTGAATGAATCGGGCTATGGCATTTTGCCACACCAGCAATATTCACCTGATCTCTTGCCAACTGACCACCACTTCATCAAGCATCCTGACAACTTTTTGCAGGGAAAATGCTTCCACAGCCAGCAGGATGTAAAAAGTGCTGTCCAAGAGTTCATCATATCCTGAAGCATGGATTTATTTTTTATTTTTTGCTACAGGAATAAACAAACTTATTTCTCATTGGCAAAAATACAATGATTCAAACGGTTCCTATTTTTATTAATAAAGATGTTTCAGTCTACAAAATGGCTGTCTGGGGAGGCCTTACAAATAGCTGTGAAAAGAAGAGAGGCGAAAAGCCAAGGAGAAAAGGAAAGATATAATCATCTTGATGCAGAGTTCCAAAGAATAGCAAGAAGAGATAAGAAAGCCTTCTTCAGCGATCAATGCAAAGAAATAGAGGAAAAGAANGGCGTGCTGAGATTCATGGGGTCGCAAAGAGTCAGACATGACTGAGTGACTGAACTGAACTGAACTGAAAAGATGGACAACAGGCACATGATAAGATGCTCAACATCACTCATTATTAGACATGCAAATCAAAACCACACTGAAGTCAAAGTGGACATTGTCCAACCCTCCTTGTAGATAGGACACAAATCAGGGGTCTTTATGTATCTTTGTACCTATTTGCGTCTTTCAAAAGAATTAATGCTTTCAAACTGTGTTGCTGGAGAAGACTCTTGAGGGTCCCTTGGACAACAAACAGATCAAAACAGCCAATCCTAAAGGAAATTAAGCCTGAATATTTATTGGAAGGACTGATGCTGAAGCTCCAATACTTTGGCCACCTGATGTGAGGAACCAACTTATTAGAAAAGACCCTGATGCTGGCAAAGATTGAAGCCAGGAGGAGAAGGGGATGACAGACGATTAGATGGTTGGATGGCATCACTGATTCAATGGACATGAGTTTGAGCAAGCTCCAGGAGATGGTGAAAGACAGGGAAGCCTGGAGTATGGTCCATGGGGTTCCAAAGAGTCAGACACAACTCAGTGACTGAACAACAAATTGTTTCATGTGTTTCATTTGTTTCTTTCTCTCTGCTCCTTCGGTTAGGCTCTGATGACCCCAGGTAGGTTAGGTTCTCGTTCCTAGGTTTCCCCAAGGGCAACCTTATTAAGAAGAACAGAGTGCTCTCTCTATTAGAGCATGAAAGGTTTTATCACTGATATTTAATGAGAGGACTTGGTTGAACTCCTCAGGCTAAACCCCACGATCTTGTGGGTATCTCCCCCATCACCAGGTCCTTCTGGAGTTTTTAACACAGGTTGTCTCCACTGAGCCTCTGGCAACTCATAAATTAAAGTTAAGGCCTTCCTACTCCTGGACTGGCTCCTTGTGGTAATTTCCATTTGTGTGTCTCCACTCCAGATGTTTCGTTCTCTCATGTGAGATGCAAGAGTGGAGTAGAGACAGGTAATTCCTGGCCTTAAGGCAGTTCCTGGCCTTGAGGCAGTTTCCTCAGTGAGGAAACTTGAGTAGGTTAGCCTCTGAAAGGGGTTTCTCTAGAGGTCTGGTGAAGACCTGGAGCCCTGGAAATAAATGACACCCAAATATTAAAGTGTCAAGGAGAAGTCCATGGTCCGTATAAGCAACGGCAACATTCCTTAGTGCCAATAAAAAGTGTACATTAGGTTTTGACTTGATTTACTGATCACCGATCCTTGAGTAGAGAAGATCCCTTGGAAAATGGAATGGCTACCCACTCCAGGATTTTGCCTGGAGAACTCCACGGACAGAGGAGCCTGATGGGCTACAGTCCATGCAGTCACAAAGTGTAGGCCACAATTCAAGTGAATGACACACTTTTGCTTCTTATCCAGTGTAATGGAGCAAGATGTCACCAGTGACATGATGTTTTCCATGACATTTATGTGATAATAACTGTTAAAGCTTTTAAAACACAATTTTGTTAGTCTCACTTCATCCTCTCTATACTCAGAAACTGCACATTGTAAGTACAAGCTGGGAGGACATCTCCAAAAGTCATTCAGGGAAGCCTGGGAACGTCACTGTGCCAGCAGAATGTGATGAGCTCCTTGGCAGACACATGTGTGTGAGTGACTGGTTGTCTTGGAGATGACATATTCCAGCCACATAGGAAGACAGTTCAGACATTATCTTGACTGGGGCCTTCCCAACAGGGCTATTTCTAAATGACAGACTCTGAAGAATAAGTAGTCTGTTCCTGGGAACCACACGAACGTCTCCTCATCAGGTGCTTGTTTGCATAATGAATCACTGCCTGAGATACTGAGCCACCTTGAGCCTTGATATGCTCTTTTTATGCAATATAGAAGCTCACAAGTGTTGTCTTACGTGACTGTACCAGCCACCTAAAACATTTTAGCAGGTTCAAGGCCACTTCTGCTTTCACCTGACTCATTCTTTTTAGAGAGATCTGTTTTTAAGGTAGGGTTTACGTGGTGCATGAAACCAGAATCTCTTTTTTCTTTAAAAAAAAAATGTATTGGAGTATAATTGCCTTACAGTGTTCTGTTTGTTTCTAGTGTATAGCAGAGTGAATCAGCTGTATGTGTAACTACATCCCCTCTTTTTTGGAATTTCCTTCTCAGTTAGATCACCAAGGGAGATAGATGGGTGGATGATTTGGGAGATTGGGATTGACATATACACACTATTGATACTATGAATAAAATAGATATAATTAATGAGAACCTACTGTACAGCACAGAATCTTTCTAAACTTTTTTATTTGTTTATGGTTATGCTGGGTCTTCACTGCTGTGTGGGCTTTACCTAGTTGTGGTGCATGGTGGCTTCTCTCATTGTGGCTCCCGGACTCGAAAGGACAGGCTCAACAGTTGTGACACAGGCTTAGTTACTCTGCAGCATGTGGATCCTCCTCGATCAGGGATCGAACTTGTGCCTCGTGCATTGGCAGGTAGATTCTTTACCAATGAGCCACCAGAGATCCCCCCAGAATCTTTTTAGAATACTCTTCTCTCAGCCATTAACAACTCTGGCGATCAGGTTGAAGTTTCTCTTTCTTTGAGTAGGGGAAGTTAATACTGCTTAAAATATTTTCTGAAGTTAGGTTTTAAATTTCACATTCATGTATCCCAGGAGGTAGGCAGAACTTTCCAATATATGACAGAAAGTGTCTATCACACTTTAATTCTTGTTTAACCATAACATGCTTACATTGTGGAAATGTGTATAAATTATTAATTACAGCTCATTAAGTTTTTATAAATGGCAACCTACAGCAGTATTCTTGCCTGGAGAATCCCATGGACAGATGAGCCTGGCAGGCTACAGTCCATGGGGTTGCAAAATTTGAACACTACTGAGAAACTAACACTTTGACTTTCAATTTTTCTCAAGCAAAAAAAAAAAAAAAAAAAATCTAGGTATCTTTTGTTCATACTCTCATTAATTAAAACTGTCTTATTAAGATCTGTTGGGACTGTACCTTGCTCTTCATGGTCTGAATTTCTGTGGCTTCTTCTCAAAATGCCTCCAGCTGTCACCAGAGCTACTCCTGGTCTCTACTCAAAACTTGCCCCCCTGCCACTTTTAGCAGGACTGAGCATACGTCTTTAAGTTAAAGGGTCCAGAGATCTCAAGGCAGGCTCCTCCAGAAGTTTATAGTCAGTTTTTCAGGGGCCATAAACCTAAACCCAGAACACCAACCAAGGTTACAACTCATCCAGGAGACAACTCCTCCAGAAGACCCAGGAAGCAAGCTCCCAATATCAGAGGCGTTGTCCCCTTTCAGTCTGCTCTCCTGTGTTCTCTCCTTGATCCTTGCTTTCTTCTTCACTTACTTAAGAATCTAGATTATTAACAGATACTCAAACTTCTTATCTACAATGTGTAAATGTTTCCCATCTTTTATTTTTCTTTGGATGCTTTGAGTCACTGCTTTGTGTGTCTTTTGATTAAGATGCACGTTCAGTATAATTATTGTTTTTACTTGTGTTTCTTTGAATGACCACCAGCTTCCTCTGATGTTGTTAGTTCATTGCAATAGGAAAGGTGACTTTTTGTGTAATTGGAATCAAGTAATAAGTGCTTTGTAAATGACAAAACATGGGTCTAGTGGCCAGAAAAATAAAACTCCCATTAAACCTAGACATGATCAATAACAACCGTTGGCAATTTTTAAGCCCATGTTTCACAGAAATACAGCTTGGGCACCCTTAGCTCCTGCTGAATACAGGACTACAAACCCCATGACATGTCTTTCTTAGTATTATTCCATGTCGCTTTGCTCAAATGTGTCATCACCAAAATCTGAAATACTGAGAAATGGACTTTGTCCCTTTATTTGATCCAACAAGTGATCTTTGAGAAAAAAGAAATAGCAAATCTGACAGTAATAGATTCTGGAAAACTGCCAGCAGAGTCTTATCCTATATCCACAGCTCACCAAAGAGCAGTGAAGATGGAAATCGCTTCTGTTTGCAGGCAACGGTGTTATAATCTCAATCCTTGGCTGACATGGATGTCAAGAGGGAGGGGCTGAGAGTTTAAAACCCACAGGATTTTGTTTTTCTCCATGATTAGAAACTATACATTCCTGTCATGTGAAGGCTGAGAAAAATAAAAGGGTAAGTCTGGCTCTGGGAAATAGCCCTGAATATGAACTGTAAATCAGCAAAAACACCTGAATTACCGAGACTGTTGAGCAAACTCTCCTTAGTACTTGGTCTCTTAAGCACGAGTATAAAGTTACTGTGCCTCATACGCTGCCAGGTCCCAAGGAGTTCCCGACCTCACAAGACTCATCTGAGAATCTGTCACCCAGCCAGACCCTACAAACCAATCGCTCCACTCTTTATGTCTGGGCTGTTAGATTCTGCCAGGGTGTTTTCCTTTCTTATTTCAGCAAATCCAGTGAAGTAAGCCTTTTCTGCTCACTGGGGGGTTTTGACAGTGTTTTGCTAAAGTCTAAAGTATGAATATGAGAGTTGGACTGTGAAGAAAGCTGAGCGCTGAAGAACTGATGCTTTTGAACTGTGGTGTTGGAGAAGACTCTTAAGAGTCCCTTGGATTCTCCCAAGGAGCTCCAACCAGTCCATTCTGAAGGAGATCAGTCCTGGGTGCTCTTTGGAAGGAATGATCCTAAAGTTGAAACTCCAGTACTTTGGCCACCTCATGTGAAGAGTTGACTCACTGGAAAAAACTCTGATGCTGGGAGGGATTAGGAGGAGAAGGAGAAGGGGATGACAGAGGATGAGATGGCTGGATGGCATCACTGACTCGATGGGTGTGAGTTTGAGTGAACTCTGGGAGTTGGTGATGGACAGGAAGGCCTGGCATGCTGCAATTTGTGGGGTCACAAAGAGTCGGACACAACTGAGCAACTGAAAACTGAACTGAACTGGAAGTTGACAAAAGCTATAATAAGCACAAAAATCAATAGTTTATCTCTAGGATAGTAAGGCCTGTCTAGAAATAAAATTGGAAAACACTTTTCCCATGATACACAGACCAATAATAAAATGCTTACAATGTCCTCAAGAAAGGCACAGGGTCTGTATAAATAAAGCAATCGAGTCGTTCTGAAAGAAGTAATGGAAAATGCCAACAAAATGGAGAAGTGTGAGTAGAATAAAAGTATCAATTTCCCCAAGATTTGATAGAATTCATACAGTCTTAAAGGACAAATACTTTACAAACATTTTACCGTGTTAAACAATTAGCACCATTCTCAAATTGGTAGCTTTATATGAAATATAAGTGGAATGTTACACCTGTAATTTATTTTGGCAGGTAAACTATATCAAACTAGATAAACATTAGTCTTATCTTTATAAAAATAAATGAGATTTAATTATATCTTCAAAAGCATTTAAATTCAGCTTAATTTAAGTCATTCTGATTTCTCTATATTTTTCATTATAATTTATCTTTTAATTTTAAAAATAATGTTGAAGTAATAAAATTTTCATTGAACAAATCAAGGTGATCTATTAAAGAGAAAGTAATATTTACATGGAAAATATTGAGTCATATTTTGTAAAGTTGTATTACCTTCATTTTAACAAAATCACTGTTTTCAATTACTTATATAAACATCCCTACCCTTCAACAGAACATGAAACCTATGCAGTGATAATGGTCTTGGATAGTTTGTCAAATTTCAGTCACATAGCACTCATAATTTCACACATTTTGAAGTCTTGTCTTGAAGATTCAACTATCATATTTGATAGTTTATTGGCATTGGTAATTTTTTCTTTAAAAATGTAAACACACCACACACTCACCTCACTGGCACTGTTGCTCATGACTGTTAGGAAGGGCTGCAGGAGGGTTCCTGAATTCATCTGTAAAGCTGGAAGAAGGGTCAAGAAGCGTGGCATCCCGAGGAGCTGGAGTGGGGCCGGGGCCCAGGTGGGGCCAGAGAAACTACAGAGGGACATTGACCAAGGTTTCTTGACCACAGTACTTACTTATTTTTTCTGTGGTACCTTTATGCTTTTATTAGTACATTTTACTAGTGTAAAACAGACAAAATGGAAGACTAGTACTGAACTGTGGTAAATTCAGCAATGTCATATCACTTAAGACCTATTTGGTCTTTGGTGAGGATTATTCTCAACGTCATGCTCTACAGAGCTATAGCATCGATTATTATAAAACCATTTTACATACATATGAAAATACAGTATCATGGGTCTGAAGTGTTTCTGAAATAATCTCATAAAAAATAGAAGTTTTTATTTAGTTTTTAAATATTTATTTTTCTGTACCTGGTCTTGTTTGTGACATGTGGGATCTAGTTTCCTGACCAGTGATTGAACCTAGGCCCCTTGCATTGGGAGAAAAAAATATTTTTTTCCCTAATTTTTATTTAGTTGTTAGCTCTGAATATGTCAACTAAGGTTCTATATAGAAAGGTCTGGATATGATGAAGAATTTAAAAATAGAATACTTAGAGGGGAGTTTTGTTGTGGTAAATAAAGCAAAACAGGGAAAAGGGCAAGTAACACTTTGCTTTAAATGTGAGACAAGTGCAAGTCCAAAAACAAGAAAGGTGGTAGAAAAGGCCACACCAGTATTTATCAGGGAAATATTGTGTGATGTGCCAGACAGATTCCCATCCCATTAACTGTACATTCTAGTGGGCAGATGGGACACCCCATTTCTGAACCCCTTGACCTGTTTTTACTGGAGAGTGTGGTTGGACCTATATGAGTTGTGTGAAGCAGCAGAATCTGGTGAGTCAAATATGTGCAAGTTCTGACGTCCTGCATGTTATGAGGAAGGCCTCACAAACAGGTTTTAGTGAACTGATTTCACTCCTCATGTTGTTTCCATTAAATACTAACAGTTGTGTGATGAGGCAGAACTAAACAGGTGCATGGATCATTGGAGTTAGGCTTTAAAAGAAAATGGTTATGTGTATTTATTTATTCACGGCTGAGCTGGGTTTGTTGCTGTGTGGGAGTTTCTCATTGCACTGAATGGGGACTCTCTCTAGCTGCAGTACAGGGCTTCTCACTGCAGTGCCTTCTCTTTCGGGGATGTGCAGGTTTCCGTATTTGTGGCACGTGGGCTCAGAAGTTGTGGCTCCTGGGCTCCACAGTGTGTGTGCTCAGCAGTTGTGGCCATAGGCTTAGTTACCCCACAGAAAGTGGGATCTTCTTGGACCAGGGATGGAACCCATGTCTCCTGCCTTGGCAGGTGGATTCTTTACCCCTGAGCCACCAGGGAAGCCTTGGGGTTACTCTTTTAAGAAGTGAGTCTCCAAAAGAAATAACTGAGCCTCACAGATGGTAATGGTCATCTTACTAGCATTCATCCCCCTAATAGTAATAATCGCTGGTATTTACTGAGTGCTTGCTGTGTACCACACAATAATATGCATTTTAAATTCATTATCCAATTTGGTATGTAATTGCACCAAAGATACGTTGGATATTGATGTTTAATGTCCATTTTCAGATAAAGTGCATTCACCACCATCTATTAATACTCTGTCTGTTTCCATGAGCTCAGCTTCTCTGGCTTAATCCTGTTATGGATGGCTTGCAAGACACACATCTCAGCAGGTTATAATTGAAGGATTTTATTCTAATATTTTTTTATCATTCACATTTAATATTTTTGTGTATGCCTACTGGTTTTTTGTTTCTTACTTATGTAGAAATAAGTCCATTTCTATATAAGTACATCTCATGATGTCAACATATTATTTGTGAATTCCACAACTGTGGCTTAAATTATGGATGATAACTTGGCATGAATTAATTTTTTTTAATTTTGTAGTCATGTTTTTATTTATTTTTTATGCAAAGACTTCTTCACCTGATCATCATTTTCTCCTTCCTTGTCTGTTATTTTTATGGTTTTTTTACAACTTGATTTTTTTTTTTTAAATCACATCATCCAAGTGGCATGTAAAATACTTTCTATTATTTTTAGATAAGAAAATGGAAAAATGAATTCCCTGGTTGTCCATGGGTTAGGGCTCCATGCTTCCAATGCAGGTGCAAGGTGCTCAGGTTTGATCCCTGGTCAGGGAACTAAGATCCCACATGCCACAGGTCAACCAAGCCAATGAGCCACAACAAGAGGAGAGCTGTGTGCTGCAAGGAAGACCTAGAACAGGAAAAAAATAAAAATATTCTCTTCCTCCTGCACCCCACCACATCCCACCCCTCTAGGCTGATGCATTTGTATACTCCTGACTGATTCACATTGTTGTACAACAGAAACCAACACAACACTGTAAAACAATAATCTTCCAAACAAGAAATTTTTTTAAAGTAATATCAGCCTCCCCACCCCCGCCAAAATCAGTGGAATGTGTAACAAAGGTATATAGATCAAAATTCAATTATTTGAAAAAAATTAAAAATATATAAATTTAAATGAAAAAGAAATTTAAAAGTCATGAACTTTGCCTTATCTTCCTGGCTTATGCATTGTCTTTCCCTTCCCAGTGGTTGGGGGTGGCAATCTCATGAAGTAAAACAGAATATATTCAAGAAAGACAAGTATTTGAGAAGAATTGCAACAAATTTGCAATATTTATTGGCTTGTGCAGATTCAATAGCTAAATCACTTTATGAATTTTTCCTTTTTCTCTCATGAATATTTTCTAAATGACTAAAGATGCTGTCATTGGTAACTCACGTGGATCCTGGCTATTTTTAATTATTGGATCAGAATTCAGAAAGGTGAGTAAATACATATGCAAGTATTTGTGTATTCATTAAAGCTTTCATTTAAAGTTTCAGAATCAACACCAAATGAATATGTTAACTTTTTTGCTCTAGGGAGTTTATTCCTATTTTCATTATTGGAGATGACTGCTTAGCTGCTGAATTACTTCCAACTCTTGTGACCTTATGGACCATAGCACATCAGGCTGCTCTGTCCATGGGATTCTCCAGGCAAGAATACTGGAGTGGGTTGCCATGCCCTTCTCTGGGGGATCTTCCCAATCCAGGGATTGAACCTGCATCTCCTGCATTGGCAGGCAGATTCTTTACCACTGAGTCACCAGGGAAGTCCATTTTCAAAAATAAATTACTACAAATACTGTGCATTTTTGAGCTGAACAAGGTAACACAGAATCAAATTTTGATATTTTTCTATTAATCGAACAATGTGATGAACTAAAGGGTAAAGTCATCTTTGAAACTGTGTATCAGAGAAGAAATATCTAATTAAATTAACTTTTAACACAAGAAGTCCCTACAGTGGTGATCTGACATTGATTAAAGTTGTATTAAAACAACAAAGTGTTTGCACAAACTGTTTCAGAAGAGAGAAAAAGTTGTAACTGTACATCTAGGTGTATCTTCCCTGCCTGAAGTTGCAGTGTTTTTCAGAAATGCNCACAAGAAGTCCCTACAGTGGTGATCTGACATTGATTAAAGTTGTATTAAAACAACAAAGTGTTTGCACAAACTGTTTCAGAAGAGAGAAAAAGTTGTAACTGTACATCTAGGTGTATCTTCCCTGCCTGAAGTTGCAGTGTTTTTCAGAAATGCGTGTCTTTACCCCTGTCCCAGAATCGATTTTCAAGTGTGAACAGTTTCAATCATTAATCATTATGAAATCACGGGAAATAAATCATTTCTTAGATGCACTCATCTTAACCACTAATGTCATCCTTGACTTTAGTACATCCAAACATCCACCTTTCACCACATTGTCCTCTACCTTTGGATCCACATATATTCTGATATTTTTTGAGACCAGAAAAGCCTAAGGAAGAAGAAAGCCCAGCCATTGATTGATTTTCTCATTTTTCCCATGACCTGAGTTTAGTTTCCTCAGTGACTTTTTCTTCACACCTTTAATATGTGTTGCTTTATTACAGAAAATGCTGCTGTTCAATGAACTCCAATATCTTCTTTGAAAACACTCAGAAATGTCTGGCCTTGTATGAACAAAAGAACAGAAACCACCTAGAATAAAGCTGAAACTATCATACCTCAAAGCTGTTCTTCACAAAGAAATAAGTGTTTTAGAACAAGAATAAAAATAAGATTGGGAGTCACAGAAGAATCAAGCAATAAAGTAAAAGACACTTTTTAGCTAGGGAAAGCAAACATAAGTTGTGGATAATTTGTTTGTATTCAAACAAATTAAATTGGTGCACTTTCAGGGTGAAATGCAGGTTGTTTTGTTTAAAGATCCTTCTTTTTTTTATCTAGACAGACATCTTGATACTGAAGCCAAGTGGAAGATATCTAAAAGTCACATTATGTGTGCACTCTAATGATATCATCTCCATAGTTTGAATAGNGTGAAATGCAGGTTGTTTTGTTTAAAGATCCTTCTTTTTTTTATCTAGACAGACATCTTGATACTGAAGCCAAGTGGAAGATATCTAAAAGTCACATTATGTGTGCACTCTAATGATATCATCTCCATAGTTTGAATAGTTCTGGGTATGTATATTTACATAAAACGTTTCCCTGGAAATCCAGAACCATGACTAAATTTGTCCAAAATGTTTATAGTGTTGATGAGTAAAAAGCAAAGTATCAGCTGGAGAACAGAGCAGAAACTATTTTAATAAACACCAGTTTAAACTGTTTTGACTATGACATTTGGTTTGCTTGAGTAAACATGACATTGTTTCATAAGACAATTTAAAATGACATGAAAAAGAAAATAGCCTTCCAAATAAGTGGCTTAATGTCCATTTTGTAGTACTGAAATAAAAAGGACAAAGATTTTAAAAAGAGAAAAATCAATAAAAACATATTTGTGAGGAGATGAGAGTACCCACTTTTTGTTTAAATAGTGTATTGATTGAAATTGGTTCTGATTACCACACTCAGCCTTTGAAGCAGTTCCATCCACAGCACTGAGGCTAACTTCCAGTGTACTGTCAGGGCTGAGTCACCAGAACCGGGTGCTGGGATTTTACTAGTAAGACTTCGTGCTACCCCATTTCAGTGTAGACCACAGGAGAACGTGGGAGACATTCAGAGCCTCAGGCAGAATGATCATGGTCGGTCTCAGTTGCTGTGCTGGTGATAATTCACATTTTAAGATGCAACCTCAGAGGCAGATATTATTGAATAGGAAAATAAAAAGTGATATTTCCCTTGGTATGAAATTAACCCTCAGCCCTCATTACTATGCATAAAATAGATAGCTAACAAGAGCCTACTGTATAGCACAAGGGACTCTCCTCAGTGCTCCGTGGTGATTTAAGTGGGAAGGAAATCCAGAAGTGATGGTGTTTATTATACGTATAACTGATTCACTCTGCTGTGTGCTAGAAATGAACACAACATTGTAAAGCATCTATACCCCATTCCAAAAAAAAAAAAAAAAAAAAAAACTGATTGCATACAAGTCACTTGTGTAGGCTCTCGGGTTGCAAGCATTAGGTAAGCAATCAAAATCTGTCCTCATGAAGTGCAAGGTCTAGTGGGAAGAAAGAGAAGACNAAAAAAAAAAAAAAAAAAAAAACTGATTGCATACAAGTCACTTGTGTAGGCTCTCGGGTTGCAAGCATTAGGTAAGCAATCAAAATCTGTCCTCATGAAGTGCAAGGTCTAGTGGGAAGAAAGAGAAGACAGGGGAATAATAAATCCATAAACAAAGGAAACCAAAGAGACATATATCATTAAATGCTGTGAACAAAACGAGCAGGGAAGCGATTTAGGGAATTTCTGGTGGATGATACAGTGTTTGTAAAGATGGCTAATCTAAGAGTGAAAGAGCTCTGTGTGCCAGAGATGAGGAGACACATGTGGAGTGTGCTCTCAGGAGAGGAAACAGACCAGCAAAGATTCCAAGGCAGGGGCTCAGCAAGGAAGGCTGTTTGTCTGGAGCCAGGGAGAGGGAACAGGACCGAGGAGACGACTGTAGCTCCTGCTCCTAGTGACAGGATGGCTTTAGAAACAGTGGTAAAGAGAGCCTTTGTCGACTTAGTGTGAACAGCTGTTAGATTTACATTTAGCCTCCAATTTTGTCAAACCAGGGATTTGTTCTTAAATTTCCAGTATAATATTAAGGCTTCTTAGGTTCAGCTCGGTTCAGTTCAGTCATTCAGTCGTGTCTGACTCTGCGATCCCATGAATTGCAGCACGCCAGGCCTCCCTTTCTATCTCCAACTCCTGGAGTTCACTCAAACTCATGTCCATCGAGTCAGTGAGGCCATCCAGCCATCTCATCCTCTGTCATCCCCTTCTCCTCCTGCCCCCAGTCCCTCCCAGCATCAGAATCTTTTCCAATGAGTCAGCTCTTCACATGAGGTGGCCAAAGTACTGGAGTTTCAGCTTAGCATCAGTCCTTCCAAAGAACACTTGGGACTGATCTTTAGAATGGACTGGTTGAATCTCCTTGCAATCCAAGGGACTCTCAAGAGTCTTCTCCAACACGACAGTTCAAAAGCATCAATTCTTCAGTGCTCAGCTTTCTTCACAGTCCAACTCTCACATCCATACATGACCCCAGGAAAAACC
>SJYV01008721.1:26227-58375 GCA_006410875.1 Neotragus pygmaeus
CCAGCTTGTGCTTCTTCCAGCTCAGAATTTCTCATGATGTACTCTGCATATAAGTTAAATAAGCAGGGTGACAATGTACAGCCTTGACATACTCCTTTTCCTATTTGGAACCAGTCTGTTGTTCCATGTTCGGTTCGAACTGTTGCTTCCTAACTTGCATATAGGTTTCTCAAGAGTGAGGTCAGGTGGTCTGGTATTCCCATCTCTTTCAGAATTTCCCACAGTTTATTGTGATCCACACAGTCAAAGGCTTTGGCATAGTCAATAAAGCAGAAATAGATATTTTTCTGGAACTCTCTTGCTTTTTCTGTGATCCAGTGGATGTTGGCAATTTGATCTCTGGTTCCTCTGCCTTTTCTAAAACCAGCTTGAACATCTGGAAGTTCACAGTTCACGTATTGCTGAGGCCTGGCTTGGAGAATTTTGAGCATTACTTTACTAGCGTGTGAGATGAGTGCAATTGTGCGGTGGTTTGAGCATTCTTTGGCATTGCCTTTCTTTGGGATTGCAGTGTTAAAGAATCCGCTTACCAGTGCAAGAGATGCAACAGACAGGAGTACGATTCCTGGGTCAGGAAGATCTCCTGGAGAAGGGCATGGCAACTCTTCCAGTATTCTTGCCTGGAGAATCCCATGGACAGAGGAGCCTGGTGAGGGGCATGGGGTTATAAAGAGTCAGACATGACTGAGCAACTGATTCAATGAAGAAAAGCATTAGAAAACTGATAGAAACTGATAAATAACTGATAAAAACTGATAGAAAACTGTCAAATGAAGAAAAGCATTAGAAATGCGCAGGGGTCCAGTGGCAGTTGAAAAATGAGATGTTGATTGTCTCATGAAAGTGAAACCAAAAAACAACAACAACAACAACAAAAGGAAAGTGAAAGCATCTTAGGAGATTATACACACTTTCTCTGGTGTACAAATCCTTCTATAACCATAGTACTCTGAAAAAGGCATTTTCCCATTTCATATATTTCATGTTTATGTATTTTTTCTGTTGTGAAGAATATAAGATAGTAATATCATGGTTTATTGATCATTAGAAAGTATTTAACAGAAAGTTATTTTTAAAAAGCAGATAAACACTCAGCAAAGATCATTAAGATGATTTATCTTTAAACTCCCTTCTTGGAGTAGATCACTGCAGTCAATAAATGAGTTAGTCGCACAATTACAGTTTTGCCATTTAAGACTTACAGCATGGACCACTTGTTAATCTTTTGGGGGGGGGAGCAGCGGAGTGACTTTGATTTTATTTTTGGCTGTGCTAGGTCTTCCTTGCTGCACTCCGGCTTTGTCTAGTTGCTGCAACAGGGGGCTACTGTCTAGTTTCCCTGAGTGAGAGGGCTTCTCATGGCAATGGCTTCTGTTTTGTTGTTGTGAATCATATTGTAGCTGTAGCACTCAGGCTTAGTTGCCCGGCAGCATGTGGGATCTTCCCAGACCAGGGATTGAACTCGTGTCCCCTGCACCGACAGGTGGATGCTTAGGCACTGGACCACCAGGGAAGTCCCACCTGTTAGTTTGGTACTTGACACTGTGCCCCTGGATCTTGGCGTGTTAGTTTTAGGCACACAAACGCTTCATGCCCCTGACTCCATGCAAGTGTGATGGAGGGCTCCTCATTGCAGAGGTATGGTCTCCACTCCTAGGGAGGTGGAGATGCTGGCTATGCGTGAGGAACTCTGATGTTCCACGTGGTCCCTGAATGAGAGAGGGCTTCCTTGGAGAGGTGGGAGCCAGGGGCAGGGCAGGTTAATCCAGGTTACCTAACCGACGCTGGGGACCTGACTGCAGAAGGAAGTTCGAATGTTATTCTGTAGAAAGGAGACAGACACCCTTACCTGAGGGCAGACGACAGGGGACACAAAGCCCTCATTGCTCCTCCTCTTCATCTCATGCCTTTGGTCCCAGGGCTGTGTGACTTCACAGCCCAGGTCTTGCTGAGGCTGTAAACGCTGGTGGTCTGTGGATGTGATTCACTGCCTCCTTTTGCCTTGTGGTTGCTCATTCAAAGTGAGAGCGTCAGTCGCTCAGTTGTGTCTGACTCTTTGGGGACTGGCGGACTATAACCTGCCAGGCCCCTCTGTCCACGGGCATTTCCCAGGCAAGAATACTGGAGTGAATTGCCATTCCTCTCTCCTGGGGATCTATTCAGCAATTGAACAGATGCCTCCTGCTTGGCAGGCAGACCCTTTAGCACTGAGCCACTGGGCAGTAGGAACTGCTCCTCAGGTGAGAGCAAAGCCAGGGAGTGGGGCTTGACCCCACAGTCACTGGAGCAAACAGTGCACTTTCTCCTTCATCAGAGAAGGCACCTCAGGTTCATCTCCTCCAAGTGTGTCCCACCGGAAGTAAAGCTGTGATGATCAGTCTACTTACTCCTGAGAAACAGTCATCAGAAATGTTAGCTAGTTTTTATTGATGTAAACACACTATTTTTCACAGTGAATCACAGTAGGCACTGGAATGTTTTTATTGTCCTTGATGCTTGAGGAAAACAGGTTTTCCTTTGTTTTGTATTAAATTACTAGTCATGAGTAAACAAGTCTAATTTTAGTTTTTCTTGACACACGGGAAAATAATTCAAATGTAATCCTTTTATTATAAGTCATAAGAAGTTGTAAATTGTCTAATATGTGCATAACTGACTTTCTGCTTAAGATCACTAACAGTGAAACTAAAAATGATAATAATGAAATATAGCCATTATTTCTGCTGATGATGAATTTTTAATAATAAGTACAGAGTTGAACCTCTACTGTTCTCTTGCCATTTATGTAACATGAACCAAAATATTTCCACTTTAGATCCCATTAAACTATATTATAATTATGGGAATTGTCACAGTTGCCTACTCTATAGGTTAGGAATGTGTTGTAACAACTTTTTATAAGTCAAGCAAGTTGTTTTCACTTGGAAAAATAACCATGCTCTGGGAGTGCAGACTCAGTCTGCTGCAAACCTTCAGGAAGCATCTCAGTGGGCTTCTTTAGTTGGCAGAATAACATAACAAAAAGAGAGCCAATTACATGAGAAAAATAAAGGCCACTTCTGTCAGCCGTAGCATGCATAGTTTCCTTGGAATAAAATGATGGTTATAGTCCTTGTCTATATGAAGTGTTTAAATATTGTGTTACAATAATATTTTCCTTCAGCACATTTCACCACCTTGTAACATTTCTTTGCAATCATATGACATACTCAATATTCTTAATAAAAGTGGACTCAATATTTTTTTAATTTTTCTTAAAACTTATTTTAACATTTATTTGGCTTCCCTAGGTCTTCGTTGCAGCACGCAGACTGTTTCATCTTTGTTGCAGCATACGGACTCTTTAGTTGTGACATGTGGGATCTAGTTCCCCGACCAAGGATTGAACCTATACTCCCTGCATTGGGTGTGTGGAGTCTTAGCCATTGGACCACCAGTGAAGTACCTGGACTCAGTATTTTTGATTTATCTACTAGCCACTGTCCTTCCTTTTATGATACATTTGGTCTTGTGCTTGAGCATTTACTATTTGAAATAAATTCACTATGGTTCCATTTTTTATATACTTTCCTCCACTGCAACATGGCATCTTAGATTCCATCTGCTTTAGGTCATGGAGATGAGAGTAAGTGTGTGTGGAACTAATAGTACGATCAGTCCCGGTTTTCCCAAACATGAATTTAGAAACACTCTTCCCTCCTCCATCTCTGAGTCACTGTTCTGTGGGACACACCAAGCACAGCTGACCAAGTAAAGCCTTAATATTTCCCTTCGATCTATCATTGTCTATGTGCTTCCCTGTGGCTCAGACAGTAAAGAATCTTCCTACAATGAGGGAGACCTGAGTTTGATCCATGAGTTGGGAAGATCCCCTGGAGGAGGGCATGGTAACCCACTCCAGTATGCTTGCCTGGAGAATCCCGTGGACAGAGGAGCCTGGAGGGCTACAGTCCAAGGGATCACAAAGAGTAGGACGTGGCTAAAGCATGCACCCACTAATAGGAAGGCCGAACACCAAAGAATTGAAGCTTTCAAACTGTGGTTCTGGAGAAGATTCTCAAGAATCCCTTGGAGACTGGGAGAACAAACTAGTCAATCTTAAAGGAAATCAACCCTGAATATTCACTGGAAGGATTGATACTGAAACTGAAGCTCCAATATTTTGGCCACCTGATGTGAAAAGCTGACTCACTGGAAAATAACTTGATGCTGGGAAAGGTTGAAGACAAAAGGAGAAGGGAGCAGCAGAGGATGAGATGGTTAGATAGCATCATCAACCCAATGGACATGCATTTGAGCAAACTCTGGGTGATAGTGAAAGACGGAGGAGCCTGGCATGATGCAGCCCTTATAGCTACAAAGAGTCGGACACTACTTAGCAACTGAACAGCAACAATAATATTTCATTATCTGGAGGTACCATTTATCCATTCGGCAACTAAAGGACATTTTGTCTGCTTCCAAATTCTGACAATGATGAATAAAGCTTCTCTAAACATTTGTGTGTTGGTTTTTGGTGTGTTTTTTAAAGTTTTCTTCTCATTTGATTAAACACCAAGGAGTGTTACTGCTGGATCATATGGTGACAGTATGTTTAGTTTCTAAAAAAACCAACAAAACTGTCTTCTAAAGTGGCTGTACTGTCTTACATTCCTACCAGCAATGAATGAGTTTCAGTTGCTCCATATCCTTTCCAGCATTTAATGTTTTCAGTGTTCCAGGTTTGGCTATTCTAATAGGTGTGTAGTAGTATTTCCTTGTTTTTTCTTTTGAATGTTGAGTTTTTTTAATTGATTTATCTTTTATTAAAGGATAACTGCCTTACAGAATTTTGCTCTTTTCTGTCAAACCTCAACATGAATCAGACATAGGTATACATATTCCCCTCCCTTTTGAACCTCCCACCCATCTCCCTCCCATCCCACCCCTCTAGGTTGATNGGAAAGATTGAGGGCAGGAGGAGAAGGGCATGGCAGAGGATGAGATGGTTGGATGGCATCACCGACTCAATGGACATGGGTTTGGGTGGACTCCAGGTGATGTACAGAGAGGCCTGGCGTGCTGCAGTTCATGGGGACACAGAGTCGGACATGACTGAGCGACTGAACTGAACTTAAACAAAGACAGAGTACTAATTGAGACTAAAACAAGGAAAGATATTTCCACAGAAGGTGATAAGCCTCACGCAGCATGTTGTGGGCACTTTACCTCTTCCTAAGGAAGTGTTCCAGGTCCAATACCCATCCTTGTGCACACAAGAGGTGGGGTGGGAGCAGAAAGACTGAATGCATGAGACTGTCATCCACATCGTTTGTGCCTTTATTGTTGAATTTGAGTTCTTCACATATTTTGAATAACAGTACTTTATCAGAGAAGTCATTTGCAAATATTGTCTCCCAGTCTATACCTTTCTTTTTATTCTCTTGACGTCTTTCACAGGGCAGAAATTTTTAATTTTAATAAAGTCTAGGTCATCAATTATTTTCTTCATGGATCCTGCCTTTTGTGTTGTATCTAAAAAGTTATTGCCGTACCCAATGCCATCTAGATTTTTTCCTGTATTATTCTAAAATCTTTACAGTCTTGCATTTTACATTTATGTCTGTGATACATTTTGAAGTAATTTTTGTGAAGGATGTCAAGCCTATGCCATGACTCTCTTTTTTTTTCTCTCCTTTGCATGTGGATGTCCAGTTGTTAAATCATTTGTTGAAAAGACTATTGTTTCACCATTATATTACCTTTGCTCCTATATCAAAGATCAGTTGAATTACATAGTAAAATGCCCTTTATACATGCATACTTCCAGTAATCTTGATATGACTCTACCTATTGTGTGAGCAATTCCTTAACAGGGTTTTCTTGATGATCCTAAACAGGGACTTAAGTCCTAGTGCTTTGTTAAAAGAAAAGTTATGACCAACATAGACAGCATATTAAAAAGCAGAGACATTACTTTGCTGACTAAGGTCCATCTAGTCAAAGCTATGGTTTTTCCAGTAGTCACGTATGGATGTGAGATTGGACTACAAAGAAAGCTGAGTGCTGAAGAATTGATGCTTTTGAACTGTGGTGTTAAAGAAGACTCTTGAGCGTCCGTTGGACAGCAAGGAGATCTAACCAGTGCATCCTCAAGAAAATTAATCCTGAATATTCATTGGCAGGACTGATGCTGTAGCTGAAATTACAAAACTTTTATCACCTGATATGAAGCACTGACTCATGTGAAAAGACCTTGATGCTGGGAAAGATTGAGGGCAGGAAGAGAAGGGGATGACAGAGGATGAGATGATTGGGTGGCATCATCAACTTAATGGACATGAGTCCATTAAACTCCGAAAGTTGGTGATGGACAGGGAGGCCTGGCATGCTGCAGTCCATGGGGTCACAGA
This sequence comes from Neotragus pygmaeus, assembly GCA_006410875.1. NCBI lineage: Eukaryota > Metazoa > Chordata > Mammalia > Artiodactyla > Bovidae > Neotragus > Neotragus pygmaeus. The sequence continues at coordinate 32,620 of SJYV01008721.1, forward strand.
GCCAGACATGACTGAGTGACTGAACTGAACTGAACTTTTATGAGAGAATATTGGACATGGAATTCTGGGAATTTGTTATAGTCAGTAAAAAGCTTTTCTGTGTTTATACATGTGTTCATCATTTGAAACCCACCATGTGTTACACTGCACAACTAAACTGCCACATATTTACCTGCATTATTAATTTAAGCAATTTTATGATCAATATTGATTGCTGTAGCCAAATTATATCAAAATCCACATCACCTAGTAAGATTGACCAACCAATTTGACACCCCAGACACTTATTTTAAGTGTACTAATCAATTCTATATGTCTTTACTTAAGGCTCTTTTTTTTTTTTTTTTTTTTTTAAGTAGAGTACTGATTATTTTGTTTAGATGACTCAAGGAGAGGTGTGAGACTAAATCTACTCATGAATGACCTCTTTGAACAGGCAGGAGAATTTGCTTCTCTTATCAAGAGAATAGTAATAAAGGATAATATCAATCTGCATTTGCAGAGCAAGATTTTCAAAGGCCTTTCTACTGCATTATTTCATATAGTTTTCATGACTATTCTGTTATTCAGATAGTACAGTTAGTCTTCACTTCATTAGGCAAATGGTGAAACTAAACAAAAGTCACACTGAAAACATAAAAAAGAAAACTTAATTCTTTTACCTGGGATTCACTGTGGAATCCAGCTTGCTTTCCCTGAAACCACTAAAACATTTTAATTTTCTGAGTGCCACATGGTCAGCAACTGCATTAGGAAACGTCTCCAAGTTCATTCACATACTTTCAAAATTCTTTTTTCCTTTTCTTCTTTCAGCACTTTACCTGACTTATAGTGGGAATAACAAACCTCCAAAATTGGGTTTGACTCATGTATAATGAAAAATTATTCCATTGGTTATGAGACATCTGCTAGAATGGTCTGGCTACTACTGGCTGGACAACTCTTTTATTCTTTGTATTTTTCATGATCATTTTATGTGCTTTAATTATTTCCTTAACTATACTTTAAACTACTCTAGGGAAGAAATGATAATTTATACTTTGTATTCTTAGCACCTATGTTTAAATATAGGTAGTCACTGAAATGAATTTTTGTTGATAGTGTTCATGTAGAAAAGGGTTTGATGTATGCATGCAATATGGATCCAGCAGTTTCCAAATGAATAAAAATTGCTGAATGAATAGCTCCTTTCAGGTTATTAAATGTACCATGCAAACTAGCTATGGCTCAACATCTGCTATATTTGCACTTTTTATACTGTATCACATTTCGTATAGGAAATGTTACTATAATACTAACTTTATGATGTTTTTCTCCATTGCTGTATAGTATATTTTTATCTGTATGAAATTAATTCATCCAGAAAACACTAATCTACTTTTCTATGCCAGACACTTGATATGAGCTTGGCACATAGGATGTGCATAAAATTGGCTCAGACTTTAAGGAACTTTATATTTTGTAGTTAATTTAAAACATGCTGTGCATTCCTTATTTCTTCTATTTCCTCTTTTGCTTCTCACTTCCCATTTCCCCTCAGCTTTTGTCATCTTTGTTTATATAGTCTAGCAGCANTGTGCATAAAATTGGCTCAGACTTTAAGGAACTTTATATTTTGTAGTTAATTTAAAACATGCTGTGCATTCCTTATTTCTTCTATTTCCTCTTTTGCTTCTCACTTCCCATTTCCCCTCAGCTTTTGTCATCTTTGTTTATATAGTCTAGCAGCAGCTGGTTAATACCAAGAAGGCTTCCATTTATTGCATACTCACTGAAGAGCTGTGCTAAGTGCTCTTCACATAATGCCTCATTGAATTTCATTTTAAGCCTTGGAGCAAACCTAGTAAGTGGTTGTTATTGTCCTGTTCATTTTACAGCCTAGTAAATAAAGGCTTGGAGTGGCTGGATAATTTGCATATAACTAATAGCTTAGGTAGGGGAGCTGGGATTGAACCCAGGTCTTTCTTCAAATTCCACTCTCTTATCCACTACTCCATTGCTACCATTTAACTAAGGATGAAGTCATTCATTTGTATAACGACAGACCTTTTATAGTTTAATGGTAAAGAATCTGCCTGCAATGCTGGAGACATAGGTTCAATCCCTAGGTTGTGAAGATACCTCGCAGAAGGAAATGGTGAACCACTTCAGTATTCTTGCCTGGAAAAATCCCATGAACAGAGGAGTCTGGTAGGCTACCGTCCATGGGAGTAACAGCAGAGTTGGACACAACTTAATGACTAAACAACAAAAGACCTTTTGTGGCATGCACACTTTTATTCTGATGTATGTGAATCAACAAAAGTACACGTACATACTAGGGGAAAAAATGTAGAGAAGGGCTTAAAATAATATCCAGGAGGGCTGAAGAGAGGGAGATTATTTAGGTGGAAAAAGAAAACTGATGGAATATTGAATCTGTCTTTAGGGCTGTCACGTGGAAAAGGAATTTACCTACTGAACACTATTACAAGAATAAAGGAATTCCCAGCTTGTGCATTGGTAAAGAAACCACCTGCCAATGTAGAAGATGCAAGAGATCTCGTTTTGATCCCTGGGTCAGGAAGATGCCCTGGAGGAAGAAATGGCAGCCCACTCCAGCTTTCTTGCCTGGAAGCCCAGCAAGCAACAGACTCTTTGGGGTCACAAAGAGTTGGACATAACTGAGCAACTGAGTGCACACACAGACACACATACACACAAGGATAAGGCTAAGAAAAATTTGCCTTACAGTACAGAGGACACAGTTTCAGTCCCTAGTAGGACAACAAAGCCTACACGTGACAACCACTGAGCCTAAGTGCCACACATGGGAGGGAGTTAGAGCCTCGCACACATGATATAGCAAAGATCCTCTGTGTTACAACTAAAACCTGATGCAGTCAAATAAATACTTTTTTAAAAAAGGAAACAAGTTTGAGTTCACTATGAGGAAAGGCTTTCTAATAGATTTGTTAAAGAAGAGAATGCTATTTGTGCAGAAGTTCAAACATGATAGTATTAAGGAGAGGCCTCAGCAGAAGGGAGAAGTAGATGAGATAGCAATCATGGTCTTGCCTCTGACTCCAAAGGCTAAATAGCTGAATCATGTGTCATTCTAGCCTTTGAACACCCTCCAGGATTTGCCCTACTGAGCAGTAGGTGTCACTGTTTCATAGAAAGAAGAGTAAAGATACACTTTTCTGACTGTAAATAGGATATTTGAAAATGATGTATTCAGATCTCCATCTATTTTCAATGGAGAGAAATTTCTAAAAACTGTTTAGGATTAAAGTTATAGCTAAGAAACACGCAATGAGAAATCCAAGATTTTATAGCATTTTTCTTAAGAACTTAGGCTTTATTTTTCTTGTAAGGCTTTGCCCAATACTGTAATGGAAGATTATGCTTGTTCTAAAGAATCCCTATGAATAAGATGAAATCTAATAAAAGACAAAATGTCTTGTTCCCTAGATGGTGCTGCTGGTATTAAGGCTGATACATATGTACATATACATACATGTACACACACAAACACATTTTGAATCAATGTTTATTTTGTCTTCCTTTCTGGCCCTCTATTCTTTCTAGATTTAACCCAAGGTCTTTAAGGAAAAGAGAATGACATAAACACAAGGTGACTGGGATTTGCATTCTCAGTTTGTTAGATACTCACATTGAGATCACCATGACTCAAGTTTAGGAGGAATCAGCTTTTCTTGGCAGGGTTATCATCTATTAAACCCAAAGATTGGAAGTGATTTCCGAGCCCCAGAGAAAGTTACAAGGTCATCGACACTGTTTGGCAATAGGAGACAGCAAAGCTGCCTGGACCACATTTCAAGTGTATCCTCTTCTCTCACCTTTGTCTCTTCAGTTCCAAGGATCCCTCCTGGAGCACACAGGACCTTATGCTCATCTGACCCATCTCCTTGAGGAGCTTTTCTCTGGATAAAGGTTTCTTTCACTTCAAAGAGACTCCAAAGACAGAGAAAGGGAAAACAGCAGACAGAGTCCTTTAAACCTGTCCCCTTCATTGTCTGTGAACTACATCAACAATGGTTTCCTAAGCACCTACAAATATAAATTAACTCCTGGTTGCATTTTCTTAAGAAGCTTATAGTCTCAGAGGATGGATGAAATGTAGTCAAATGACATAATAAAAAGTGGAATGCACCCTAAAAGTAGAACAAAGAGCCATATGTTTTAAAATAGGAAACTGAGCTGGAATAATCATATAAGAGCATTTTTTATAGAGCATATAAATTTTAATTGTGATGCTGAAGGATGGGTAGAATTTTTATACACAAAAAATGCAGGGGAATGACATTCTAAAAAAGAAATGGTATAGTTTCAATGCTACTCTCTCAACTCGTCCCACCCTCACCTTTGCCCACTGTGTCCACATATCTGTTCTCCATGTCTGCATCTCCATTGCTGTGTTACAAATATGGCTGATTCATGTTGATGTAACCAACACAGAAACCAACACAATAATGTAAAGCTATTATCACCAAATTAAAAATAAATTTTAAAAAAGAAATTATCATAATATAAGGTGGAATAGAAAGGGGCTTGCAAAGATGGAATAGGAAGGGATTTGCAAAGGTGGACATGGAACAACAGACTGGTTCCAGATAGGAAAAGGAGTTCGTCAAAGCTATAAATGTCACCCTGCTTATTTAACTTATATGCAGAGTACATCATGAGAAACACTGGGCTGGAAGAAACACAAGCTGGAATCAAGATTGCTGGGAGAAATATCACTAACCTCAGATATGCAGATGACATCATCCTTATGGCATAAAGTGAAGAGGAACTAAAAAGCCTCTTGATNTGATGCTGGGAGGGATTGGGGCCAGGAGGAGAAGGGGATGACAGAGGATGAGATGGCTGGATGTCATCACTGACTCGATGCACATGAGTTTGGGTAAACTCTGGGAGTTGCTGGTGGACAAGGAGGCCTGGTGTGCTACAATTCATGGGATCACAAAGAGTCGGACACGACTGAGCAACTGAACTGAACTGAACTGCAAAGGTGGAATAGAAAGGGGCTTGGGGTTCCTGTCCAGATTGGTTGAAATGCAGGGTTCATAAAAAGAATATCAAAACAAATCCAGATCATTATTATGATTTTGCTTTGCACATGAGGATATAAGCTGAATGCTTCTCAGGAGAGAAATAATTGTTCCAAAAGGAATGCTTTAAAGAGATTATTACAGCATGTATTTATGTTGTCATACCCACATTGTGTTTTTCTTTGTAACAGGAGGCCAGATCATCTGCTGAAAGTAAAGAACGGTGGCATGCAACTGGGATCTTTAAAATTATATAGATTTGGTGAGGTTACTATAGAATTTTCAGAGAAATAAACCTTGTAGTAAGGACCAAGCAGACTGAAGTCACAGAACACAGATCACGTAGCATGAGTTTGTAGCAGCCAGCATAATACTGTAATGAGCAGTATTGGAATGGAAACATGGAAAACAGATGGTGGTGGCCAGTGAGGGCTAGAAATGTGCATGGTGAGTAGAACAGAGGATAAATATGGAATTCAGGGGTATAGAAAGGGCAGATTGAGAATGACTGAATCCCAGCTTCTGTTCAGGTGGAAAGGTAAATAAAGCTTATATGTATATCTACATGTGCCAGACAATAGGTTAAACAATTTTTAGAACCTCTGTGAATTAATGTTGATTTATGGACAAGGAAATGAATTGGTAGGGGACTGGTATGACTGGTATGGGACAGAATTAGGATTCTAATCCCGGTCTGCCTGATGGAGGCAGAAGAAAGCAGTTGGTAGTTTCCTCATAGGTGAAGACAGTGGAAGGAGTGGTCTTTTGGGGGAAGTCTGGGTCAAGGCACACCAGGGGACTATTAGGATGTAAAAGGAGGATAATTCAATGCATGCTGATGGGCATGCAACTGTTTCTGAAAAGCATCCCTTTCACAGATTTTCTTAGCATCTAAGATACTAGCATAATGGGATTCTCTAAATTTTATATGACTGCCTCAGTCATGGTAAGAAATAATAATACTTCCTAGGATCAAAGTGGCTTTCAGGAGGACTATGGGCTGACATTCCAGTGTTATTGTCAGAATCTCTCACCATCCTGTGAAAGAAAAGTATCACTTCAGCCAGCAGCAACGATCTGCAGTCAGTCACTCTGCTACAGTCACAGGCCCATCAAGAGACAACCTTAACTTGTGAGTATGAGTACTAGAACACCTCAGAACACATAGCTGAGGGTGGCAGAGAGCACCAGAGAAGGAAACAAGGAGGCTGAGGCATGTGTGGATCAGGTCTGGGCAAGGTATCCACCTGCTGGCACCACCTGTTTGGCCAATCCCAGCCACTACAGAGGAATTGGCTTTGGGAGGAGAGCTGAAGCTTGGTCTCCTTCTGGGCCACCACAGTTGCTCCACTATAAGAGTGATATTGCTTACAACAGACACTTCAGGGTTGAAGAGCATGTGCTCTGCTGTCAGAAAGAATCGCTTTGGGTTTCCAGCCCTACCGTTTATTAGCTAGGTAAGCTTGGATATCATTTCTATAAAAATGGGACTAAGATATCTTTGTCTCTCATCAGTGACTTCATATTAGCCCTACAACTAATAGTACTATAGTACTGGTTGCTGAATCAATAAATAGTAGCAGCTACTAGCTGCTAGTGGAGCTTCCTAGGTGGCACTAGCACTAAAGAACCAGCTTACCAATGCAGGAGATGTAAGAGATGCAGGTTCGATCCCTGGGAAAGGAAGATCCCCTGGAGGAGGGCATGGCAACCCACTCCAGTATTTTTGCCTGGAGGATCCCATGGACAGAGGAGCCTGGTGGGCTACAGTCCCTAGGGTCACAAAGAGTTGGACACGACTGAAGCAACTTAACAAACACAAATGCACACTAGCTGGTGATGGAAAACAAAAACTAACAATAGAAATTGTCTCTACAAATTCAGACTACTTGGTATAAAGTCACTAAATAGTATCCATGGTAGTAGGGCTGGAATAAAGTGAGAGGGTGATGAATTATGGATTTTTTTTTTTTTTTGCTTTTTTGTGTATTTTATGTGGCTTTCATAATTTGAGAAAAAAAGTGGGGGTTGAAAACAAAAACATAGTGATAAAAAACACTTTTAGGTTTATGCTTCTCACTGTCCTCTAAGTCTCAAATTAAAATGCTCCAATGTTTATAATATAACAGTTTTGGTTCATTTAGTGTGTTAACTTCATTACCATACCATATACCTAGTGATTTCCAAAAAAATGTATTTGCTCTTATTTAGGACTCCATCTATATGATTCCAAATATTCTCCACTCAAACACAACTATTTTTATTTTTTCTGTTTCACTTTACCTCCTGTCCATATATAAACATATACCATATATTCTACTTGTGAATGTAGAGATTTTATACTCTTTTTTTTCATTGAACATTGTTCATGTAGCTCCACTGTCTCCATATTTAAAACTTTTCATGGCTAGTTATCAATATTCTATCAAAAACTATTATCTTATCTGTCCATTCCCCTAAGATTAACCATTTCAGTTCTCCCACATTTCTACAAAGGTGAACCAATTAGACTTTTTCACAACTTTAACCTTTTTCTCCTTGTGAACTATTTCCTTAGGGAAAAAAAAATTTTCAATGGTAACAAAATACTTCTGGTTCTTAAAATTTATTGTTGGATTGTTTTTCAAAATGACTGTACACACTTACAACACTAACGCCATGGCAGCTGCCACAGCTGCTTGATTTTCTGACCCACAGGATCCCTATTATCATTTTAATTTTCATTTATTTGATTACTAGCAGATTTAAGCATTTTCATTTATGTCTATATTTTTATGTTTCATCTTGCAGGTTTGACATTTGTAAATAAATGAATATGATTAGAACAAATAAAGTCTTTTCATTGTTGGCTTTTCTTTATTTGTTTCAAATTTAACCCAAAGTGTTCACTCACTTGTGAAGTGACCCCCGGAATGCCAAAATTAAAGAACAAAAGTAGAAAACAAATATACAAATTGGTTTTGTGTCATTCCACATCCAAGAAAGAAACTAAGGACCTTGTATGTCCTTTCTCAACATCCTAAGGCCTGATTGGCACTAATTCAACAGTCTAATGGGGTTATCTTTGGGGACATTCAAAACAGTCATACTCTGAACAGCAGATTTTATTACTGACCAGGATCAACTTTTAATGGGCCAGTTAGTTTGGTTGTTATAGCAACAAAATTTGATTTGACATTCAGTTATTCAATCAATAATTCAGCAGTAGACCTGAAAATAGTCCATTCTGTTGAGAGTGAAGTCCATTCTGTCTTTCCCTCATCAATAAACCTTATGCCAAGATCCACTGGAAAATGTTCAGAGCTTAGTATTTCATCTGAAAAATCTCAGGACTTAGTATTTCAAATCTGAAATGTGTTCTCTGTCTTCCTGTGAAAAGGTTGAGCTCTTCTTTGAGATATTTAAGTTGCACATGGCTGCATCACTGAATATAATGCTATGTCACTCATTAGATCTGAACCTTGGGAAGCTGAGGAGTTTGATTTACTTTCAGTTCAGTTCAGTTCAATCACTCAGTCGTGTCCGACTCTTTGCAACCCCATGAATCGCAGCACGCCAGGCCTCCTTGTCCATCACCAACTCTCAGAGTTCACTCAGACTCACATCTACCGAGTCAGTGATGCTATCCAGCCATCTCATCCTCTATCTCCCCTTCTCCTCCTGCCCCCAATCCTNCAGTCGTGTCCGACTCTTTGCAACCCCATGAATCGCAGCACGCCAGGCCTCCTTGTCCATCACCAACTCTCAGAGTTCACTCAGACTCACATCTACCGAGTCAGTGATGCTATCCAGCCATCTCATCCTCTATCTCCCCTTCTCCTCCTGCCCCCAATCCTTCCCAGCAGCAGTCTTTTTCCAATGAGTCAACTCTTTGCATGAGGTGGCCAAAGTACTGGAGTTTCAGCTTTAGCTCAGTTTTATTACAGAAGCAGAGATAATGGCTGCCCTGGAGAATCAGGTAGATTTTCTTTTTCTGAAGCTTTCTAAGTTTTACTCTGCCCTTCATTAGTCAGTTTGAAATTGGCCCTTTCTTATGGCCTACTGAGTTCAATGAGATCAATCACAACATTTCAACATGTTGTAATATCATGTATATTTCAACACAGATCTAAGAGGTTCCATATACTTTGACCATTTTTGGGTAAATACTTCATAGACTGGTAACCCAACATGCTTAGTAATCCCTTGGGGGAACTAGACATGTTAATTAACTATAGCTCTTAAAATAAAACTATAGCTGCTTACCATTTGTTCCACTTAAAAGAAGTTTCACATTATAACTTTAGCTGAAGGTTACTAATACAACTATACAAAAATGCATAACATTTTTCATCCAAGAACCTGTTTTGAATCCAATTTAAAGCTGTATATGTATGGATTTATGAAGACTTAAAAAAGAATCTTAGGGGTGGGGGTGATGCTTGATTGAAGCCAACTTGTGAAGCTCCACTACCAGTAGAGAAGCTATAAATATTGTCTTCTGTTGCTCCTGTGGCAACAGTAAAAAATATGTTGAACTGAATCTAATGTACTTCCTGTGAGTTCTTCCACAAACTATGATACACATTGTCTGGATGTATATTCTATTTAAGAAAACAATGATCTAGATACATCTTAACTTCTGAGATTTTTCTGAGTGGTCATTTTATTTTTGTTAATCATTGTACAGGAAGACAATGCTACCAACCAACCATCAATCAAGGTAGAATATACATTTTGAGGACGTTTGTTTGTTTTACTACTAGTAGGGATAGATTTTATTTTTTACATATTAGTCTATTTTTTGTTTCCAACAAACAGTATACAAGGGGAAATGATTAGAATTTAGAGCACAACAAAGCTAACTGACCCACAAAATGATTGAACCCAGAACACTGCTCTGTTCAGTTTGCCAAGTCAGTTTTCTGTTACATAAGTTCAGTTCAGTTCAGTCGCTCAGTCGTGTCCGACTCAACAGGCCTCCCTGTCCATCACCATCTCCCGGGGTTTACTCAAACTCATGTCCATCGAGTCGGTGATGCCATCCAGCCATATTATCCTCTGTCGTCCCCTTCTCCTCCTGCCCCCAACCCCTCCCAGCATCAGAGTCTTTTCCAATGAGTCAACTCTTTGCATGAGGTGGCCAAAGTACTGGAGTTTCAGCTTTAGCATCATTCCTTCCAAAGAACACCCAGGGCTGATCTCCTTCAGAATGGACTGGTTNACATGTTCATTGTTTTCCTCCATATAAAATAAATATGACAAAGCATAAAAGTAGAAGTGATTCAGGGACATATTAAGAAATGGAAGCGGAGTTAGGGTTTTCCTGGAATCCCCATGTGCAGAGGCTTGCTATCAAAGACAAGCACTTACGCCAGCTTCAGAGTAAACCCTCTTCCCCTGCTGTCGGAAGGCAGCGTGTATAGCAACCTCACACTTTCCAGCCACTATTTGTCATCTTCAAACACGGTCATCCTAAGCTAGTCCAACATAGAGACTGTGCTCTTCAAAGGATCCAGAAGCACAACAAGGCTTAAAATATCACTCAACAGAAAGATAATGATGCTTTGGCAAGGCTGTGTCATTTGATCGTTCATTCTTTCATAAGTGCCACTAAGTACCTCTTTGGCCAAGCGTCAGGTTTAGCTAACAACGTGTAATTCGAATCTCCAGCGAGATTGGGCAGGAATGTGCACCGACTGATCAAGGTCCTGGCGGGATGAGAAAGCAGAGCCCTCTGGGTCAGGGTTGGGCTCCACCGCTTTATCAGTACAGGAGCTCCCCTGCGGCTGACGGGGGCCACTGCTGCTGTCTACACAGCATCCGAAAATAGGGAGCAGCCGGGTTGCTATACCTGATGCCACAACATCAGTGGTCTTTCCTAATAGGAAATCAATCAGGTTGAGCAAAAATCAGAACCTGGTTTAAAAATGTAGTGGTTCCCTAGCTGCCAGTGAAAAGTTAGTAGTCTTTCAATGAACTTCAAACATTCCTAGAGTAGTGTCTATATGTCAATCCCAGTTTCCCAATTTATCCCCACCACCTCCTTACCCCCGGTAACCATAAGTTTGCTTTCTACATCTGTGACTATTTTTGTTTTGTAGGGGAGTTCATTTGTACCTTTTTTTTAGGTTCTATAGCTAAACAATCTCACGTGATATGTGTCTTTGTCTGACTTATTTCACAAGTATACTTATATTTCATAAGTATAACATATTTCATAAGTATAACAATCTCAAGCTCTATCCATGTTGCTGCAAACTGACATATACACACCACTATACATAAAACAGAAAACTAATAAGAACCTATGGTATAGCACAGGGAACTTCACTCAATGATCTGTAATGACCTATATGGGGAAAGAATCTAAAAAAGAGTATGTATACATATACACATACATACATACTTTGCTGCACACCTGAAACTAACACAACATTGTAAATCAACCATTCCTCAAGAAGAGAAAAAAAAAAAGAACATTCCTAGAGGGGAGAAAACCCCTGGTGAGCACTGCCAACCTGTCAGGCTCTGTAGTGGGCCCTTTACCTAAAGGCTCTTGCTGTTACCTTCACCATCAAGCCTGTTCATTTCATGTTATTATGCCCACTTTACAGACTGAGGAAAAGTGAGGATCAGAGAGAAGTTATAAAATTTTTTAAGTTCTCATGGGTGAGAAGTATCACAGCTAAGATTTTAACTCAGTAATCAAATTTCCTTCCCACTGTAGCAAACACCTCTAGTTTATTCCTGGTCTCAAGCTTTCTAGGTCTTATAAGCCCCCTTTTCCTTACTCTAGCCAGTCTTTCTCTATTCTTCTTTTCATTTCCTTCTCCCTTATGCTTTCTAAAGCTTTCAGAAAATGAACCAATTTCATTGCATACCTCTCAAGATTTTGTTTCTAACCTTCAAAAATGCCGACCAAGTATAAGTGAATTTTGGATTCATTGTTTGGAAATTGCACACTTTCTTGTGCTAGGAACCATTTCCAAACATAAGGAAATCAATCATGCTTCATGGTAGATTCAGAAACAGGTCAAAGAGAAAGCACTGAGCTTATTGAACAGTTGTTTCCTTGGAGAGAAGTTCTCACCAGCAGAAATGGGTGCAAACGTACCCTCAATATTCATTGTTGTTCAGTCACTCAGTCATGTCTGACTCTTTGCAATCCCATGGACTGCAGCATGACAGACTTACCCGTCCTTCACTATCTCCTGGAGTTGGCTCAAACTCATGTCCATCAAGTCAGTGATGCCATCCAACCGTCTCATCCTCTGTTGCCTTCTTCTCCTCCTGCCCTCAGTCTTTTCCAGCATCAGGGTCTTTTTCATTATACTTCTCCCATATATGTGTATAATGTCCTAAAACTTCACCTTATCTCCAAATAAAGCTATTTCACCCTGGCTTTTTGCAGAAAACAAATATTTCACTAGACTTTCACAGATTGTTTTTTCTTAATTCTAATTTTTCAGATCAATGAGCAATAGCAACTAGAGAACAAATTTGCATAGACTTAAATTTCTGGAAATGTTTGCTTAGCTGTATGCCAGGTATATGTGAGTATTTATTTTCTGATCTATACCAAGATTTGAATTTTTAGACTTTTAGATTATAAAGATAAACTACAAATGCTCATAATTTGCTGGCGATTTCCATCACCCCATCAATCTCCTCACTGCCATTTCACACTCTCCATATACTGCCCTTCATCAAAGACTACAGTACCTGCTGTGGGACTGGCTATCTTTCCACCCATGTTCTGTCATCATCCTGACCAATAACATCATCACTGACAACACATACAATCTCCCAGAAAACCAGCTCCTTGAACTCCAAGGATATTCACCTCCATTCAACTTCAGATACCCTCAGACCTCATTCCAAACTAGTTAGCGTTATCGCCCAGAATGGTTGATGCTTGTGAAACCTGAATCCCAAGGCTGCTGGGAACAACTGAGAAACAATCACGCAAACTTCTCTCAGAAGAGTTTGTCTGCTGACTCATGGGGAACTGTCTTATCTGAGCCTTCAGTTACCATTCTCTCCTACCCTAAGAAATTCCCCTTTACTCCAGAGCGTTTCTTCCACAATCTTCTGTAACTTTGCTAAAATTTCCTACCCAAACATCTTTCCCACGTTTATTTTTCATTTACTTATTTCTTCATTATACAATATTTATTGAACACCTATAATTGGCCAGATCCTAAACTCAGGGTCTCAACTTCCACTTTGCAAAGAAAATGGGGTCCATTAGAGAGGCAAGTCTTCAGCTTCTTGTCATGTCATCTACGAAGTACGTGGCACCCCTGCCCCTCTCTTCTGGCTTCTGTGTATCAGAAGGTATTCCCACACTGCTGAAGATGCTTCCATTTTTCCATCTATACTTGGTTTCTTCATTCCTTCCAGGCTGCTCTTCTTTACCCCAGCCTTTCCCTTGCCATTGGCTCCATGTAAGCTGCACAAAAACATCTCAAATATTTCTAAGTTAAAAACAAACTGAGCAAAGAAACAAACAACAACAAAAACCCACCTGACTGCACCTTCCTTTTTAGCTATTGCTTTCTTTTTTCCATCTACTCCTTCGCCTCCCATTCACTCCTGAACTTTTTGTTTGTTTGTTTGTTTTTTGGCCATGAACATATGGGATCTTAGTTCCCTGACCAGGGCTCAAACTCTCATTCCCTTCCTTGGAAGCACAGAGTCTTAACTACTGGACCGTCAGGGAAGTCCCAACACTCCTCCACTTCTTGCAAACCAGCTTGCCTTCCCATCACTCTATACAGCATTGCTCATCAAGGTTATCAGCAATTTCTCTGTTACTATATGCAATGGACAGTTGATAGTCTTTATCTTACTTCACCTTTCGCAAATGTTTGGCACTCTTGGCCACACACTATTTCTTGACTTCAGAGACACCTTGTGCTACTAGTTTTATTATCTTCTCAGACTCTTGGTGGATTTGTCATCCTCTCTGCCCTTTGCCTTCAGGTTAAAGTCCAAAGTTACTAACACGGCAAACCTTTGTCTTCTTCCCAGAGGCTCCTGCCCCATCTTCATCGTAACACACTCAGCTTTGCTTTTCTTTCTCTCCAACACCTTCCCTTTCCACTTTTGTCTGGCATTGCCCACCCGTGGAGAGGTATACCACCTTCTCTAAAACTCTTTCTCATCCTGCCATAGAGTTAATCACACTGTATTGAAACTGCCTCTGGTGATTTACATGGTAAAGAATCTACCTGCAACGCAAGAGACCCGGGTTCAGTCCCTGCGTTGGGAAGATCCCCTGGAGAAGGGAATGGCAACCCACTCCAATATTCTTGCCTGGAGAGTTCCATGGACAGAGGGGTGAGGTGGATTATAGTCCATGGGGTTGTAAAGAGTTGGACACAAGTAAGCAACTAACCAGAGAAGGCAATGGCACCCCACTCCAGTACTCTTGCCTGGAAAATCCCATGGACGAAGGAGCCTGGTAGGCTGCAGTCCATGGGGTCGCTAAGAGTCAGACACAACTAAGCGACTTCACCTTCACTTTTCACTTTCATGCATTGGAGGAGGAAATGGCAACCCACTCCAGTGTTCTTGCCTGGAGAATCCCAGGGACGGCAGAGCCTGGTGGGCTGCCATCTATGGGGTCGCACAGAGTCGAACACGACTGAAGTGACTTAGCAGCAAGCAACTAACACTTTCACTTTCTTTCCCCACTGGACTGCCAACTTCATTTTTTTGTTGTTGCTGGGGTTTTTTTTTTGTTTTGTAGTATAGCTGATTAATGGACTTCCCTGGTAACTCAGTTGGTCAAGAATCCACTTGCAATGCAGGAGACCCTGGTTTAATTCCTGGGTCGGGAAGACCCCCTGGAGAAGGGATAGGCTACCAACTCCAATATTCTTGGGCTTCCCTGGTGGTTCTGGCAGTACTGTATCCCCTGCAATATGGGAGTCTTGGGTTCAATCCCTTGTTGGGAAGATCCCCTGGAAGAGGGCATGGCAACCCACTCCAGTATCCTTGCCTGGAGAATCCCCATGGACAGAGGAGCCTGCCAGGGTACAGTCCATGGGCCACAAAGAGTCGGGCACGACTGAGCAACTAAGCACAGCACAGCATGTAGCTGATTAACAATATCGTGGTAGTTTCAGGTGGACAGCAAAGGCACTCAGCCATTGGCAGAAGCCAAGATTACCCTAAAATATTTCACATCATCACATGTCCCATCAACATGTTGCTGTGTTTTCACTGTGCTCCTATAACTGATGTCTACTAATTTACAGACTACAGCAATCTGAACTGTGAAGGTTGCTAATTTAAAATTATTTGAGAAATCTAAATTGTAACCCAGAAATAAAGCTTGACCGATTTTAAACTGACATCATATATATTCTTTGCAAATAATAGTAAATTTAACCTCTAATTGAATAAGTCTCTTTGTTTTCAGAATCTGAGGACAGTAGTCATCAGTATGGATTTTTCACTAGTGTCAAAATGCCTGTTGGATTTACGAGCAAGGCTTTTTGTCATCATATTTCTAGGTGATTTCTTTCCTCAGGCTGATTTTTTAGGGATTGGAGGGAGGCATGGCCTTTATCAAAGTCACCTTGTTTTACAGAATCCAGCTCTATCAACTTCTCTGAAGGTGTCAGGAGGAGGTCAGCTCCATAGGTAATACCATAACATGGAATTCAAACGCAATTCACTTAGTTTTGTACTGATATCCCTTCTGAAGTCTCCTAAATTAAGAGCAGACTTTTAAAGGAGATCTGCTTTTAAAAACACAAGAAACTTCACAAACGACCTTAGATACTTTAGGAGGGCACATTGGGCGTTAATTTCTATTATGAACTAACCATATTTAGCAGACTGTCTTTTTGTATACCTACTTCACTCCACTTTAACAAAAAGTACAGGACTGCTTGCTAAATGGGGGAGGTCACTGTGAACCACTCCAGCTAAATCATCAACAATTATTAAAGCACTGTCAGGTTTAAGGAACATATGGTGAAATCAAAGACATGATGTCTCTCTCTAAGCTTCAGACTCTACCTTTCAAGTATTTTCTAATCCTATATTTATGAAGCATGATGGTGTGCATAGCTGTTAAGTGAGATATGGATTCTGACTCCAAGTATTTATAGTCTTGTAAAAAGAAATTTGGCCTGCTTCTAAATAGCTATAAAGCTGAGATAGCTAGGATAAATGCTTGACGAATATATTAAAATATATATCATGGGAGTATGGGGAAGTTAAGAGCAGAGATGTTTTCACATGGATGAATTCTCCAACTCATCACGTTCCAAACTGTACACCTAAATTCCCCTTGTCTCATACACTTACTCACTGCTTTCAAGTGAAATATCAAAGTACTGAATACATGCCAGGTATTGGGCTCTGTTGATGACAGAACAATGCATAAAATTCAATGCCTGCACTCAAGGGAACGTCCATCTACTTCCTCAAATCTCTCCTAGTACGTTGCATCCTATCTCTTTAATGGCACCGTCATGCTCCTCTTCCATCAAGCCAAGAACTTCAAAATATTTCATTCCTTCTCCTTTATATTCCATAGGATCAGAAACCCAATCAGTTCTTTCTCTTTTCTTTCTATTCACATTGTCTCATTCTGAGCTTAGCTGTTTGTTAATAATTTATTATAACAAATTGCTGGCTCCCCACATGGGACCTCTCCAATGTCCTAGTCAACACCTTGTTGTCACTGTTATTCAGTCGCTAAGTCCCGGCCGACTCTTTGTGATCCCATGGACTGCAGCCCACCAGGCTCCTCTGTCCACGAGATTCTTCAGGCAAGAATACTGGAGTGGGTTGCCATTTCCTTCTCCAGGGGATCTTCCCAACCTAGGGATCAAACCTGCATCTTCTGCATTGGCAGGTGGATTCTTTACCACTGAGCCTGGGAAGCCCTGAATAATTACATATTACTAATATTTACATGTTACTAAATATTTGCATATTACTAAAAAGTGGAAGGAAAGACAAACATCCATAATCCAGGTTGGATGTGAAATAGTAAAGACACTGAAGCCTATGGCAATAAATTTTAGGTGTGTGTGCATGCTTAGTCGTGTCTAACTCTGCGACCCCAAGGATGATAGCCCACAAGCTCCTCTGTCCATGGAATTTTCCAGGCAAGAATACTGGAATGGGTTGCCATTTCCTCCCCCAGGGAATCTTCCCAATCCACAGCTTGAACCAGCGTCTCTTGCATCTCCTGCATCACAGGCAGATTCTTTACCACTGTGCCACCTGGGAAGACATATCTCTAGTTCATAAGGACTTTGGCCTAATTATTACAAGTGCTTTTTTACTGTCTTCCCACTGAAAGTAGTGATAACTCAAGATGGATAAGAGAAGGGCATTAACACTAGAATTCTCACTTACATTATCAGAACTAGTCCTCCTCTCCACGTCTGCTATATGTTGCTAAAAGATCAGCTCTGGAGTATGAATTCTCACACTCCCACATTACTCCTTCCAGTGAAGTTATAGAAATGACAAGCAACCCATCAAAACATTTGGCAGCTTAATATCTGTGCCTCACGTTTCAGTGTCTCCTTTGATGTTGTAAGAAAAGCTGGTGGTTTTACATAAGACAGCACGATTGGGAGGTATGTGTTTTGACTTTAACTATATCTCAATGTGATCATGTTGCATGAATTTTTGATTCTTTCTAAACTAGAAAGACTCCATTTTCACAAAGTCAAGTCTGAAATAAATGATTAAATGAGGTACCCATATTGTGTTAGTAGCAAATTTAATCTGAATCTTAAATCTCTACCATAAAATTATTCTGTAATGAATTAGGAGTTTGAAGTAAAACATATAAAAGAAATTTTTGCTCTACCTGAAAGCATTTAGAATTTATCAGAACTATTATCTTCAGTTCCAAGCATTGTAGTTTAAGGAGAAAATGGTTCAGTGGAAATACAACTCAGAGAAAATCACCAGGTTGATGAAGAACATGAGACCACAGGCTATCAAGAACTGTTGAAGTAATTGGGGTGTTTATCTTAGTAAAACTGAATATTCAGGAGGGAGTTGATAATTATATTCAAGTATCACTTGAAAAGAAGGGTTGTATTTGCCTAATAATACACTAAGATTTAAAATAAACCCAATGGGTAAAAGTTCCAGGTAGGGAGAGAAAAAAAACAAGAAGTAATTTTTTTGATACCTCAGGAAAAGAAAGGGCTTCCTTGGAAGGTTGTGCAGTAATATATTCCCTATCAGTAGGGAAGATTAAAGAGCCGCAGTGACCTAGTGGCTGGTTCTGTAAAATGGATTCTGCTCCTAAATGAGTTGGTCAGATGACCATTGGGATCATTTGCAACTAAAGATTCTGTGATTCACTTATTGTATGAAAACAGAGTTCTCATAAAAGTGATAAAGAGCTTCTGAATAACATGTTCCAAGCATAAAAACTGGAACATTATTACTTAAATATAAAATATTCCTTTTTACACTCTGAAAAAGTTAATTCCAGCGGATTTTTCATTCATCTTCAAGGATCCTAGGAACATGTTAAGTAGACAAATTGTTAGAAATAAAATATTTTTCCCAGTTTTGTCAATTCTTTTTTTTTAAATTAATTTAAAGTTTTTATTTTCCATTAGGGTATAGCTGATTAACAATATTGTGATAGTTTCAGGTGAACAGCAAAGGGACTCAGCCATAAATACACATGCATCCATTCTCCCCCAAACTCCTCTGCCATCTTGCCAGTTCTTTATGAAACAACTAAAATTGTACTTGGAGATGAAGGCTTCATCCAATGAGATTTTATAGAGCAAACAAAAAAGCAAGCAGCAGTGTGAATAGCATTTAATTAAGGAAAAAACCTGGGAAACAGAGAGTATTAATGGTTGTACAATATTGTAAATGTAATTAATACCATTGACTTGTACACCTAATAATAGCTGTGATGGCAGTGTATATGTTGTGTATATTTATGTTGTGTGTTTTATGCTGTGTATATGTTACCACAATAAAAATAAAGGCAGTGATTATACTGAAGGCAAAGAAAGAAAAAAGAGTAAAGAGGGAGGAGAAGGTAGGGGGAGAGAGTGAGGAAGGAAAGAAAAAAACAAAGGAGAAAAAATCTGAATATACACTAAACTACTAAGTAACAGGTTGTTATTAAGAATAAATTTAACTTTTTGCTCTTTCATAATACTTGAAAATTTTTTCAATAATTCTATATTATTTTTTAAAGTTTATTTTAAATGATTGTTAAACTAAAGCTGACAGAGAACCAACCTCTCTTTAGCACTCAATAAACATGAATTGACTCATTGGAAAAGAACCTGATGCTGAGAAAGACGGAAGGCCAAAGGAGAAGAGGGCATCAGGGGATGAGATGGCTAGATGGAATCACGGACTCAATGGACATGAATTTGAGCAAATTCCAGGAGATAGTGGAAGACAGGGAAGCCTGGTGTGCTGCAGTCCACAGGGTGGCAAAGAGTTGGACACAACTTAGCGACTGAACAACAACAACAAATATGAATGATTTTCATTATAGANTGGAAGGCCAAAGGAGAAGAGGGCATCAGGGGATGAGATGGCTAGATGGCATCACGGACTCAATGGACATGAATTTGAGCAAATTCCAGGAGATAGTGGAGGACAGGGAAGCCTGGTGTGCTGCAGTCCACGGGGTGGCAAAGAGTTGGACACAACTTAGCGACTGAACAACAACAACAAATATGAATGATTTTCATTATAGAAGCTCTCAAAATATATTTCTGCCTTAAATACAATTTATTTTGGGTGGTACTCTGCATTAAATGTCTATTAGATTTACATACAAGCCAAAATAAATTTAGAAGATAAATACAAAACAAACGAATAAAAAGTGAGGAAAGAAAAGCACTATTCCTTTCTTCATGAAGATCATGATCAAAGAGAAAGGATAAGAAATGCATACACAAAATAAATAAGGGGCATATTTACCAAGCAATATATTCATAGAGCAGACTTCATTAGAGAATAGTTAAATATATATATATGTACATAAATGATAAAGAATCTTAAATAAAGCCAGGGTTAAAATTAGCTGGAGTTGCACAGAAATATTTTATAGGTGAAGTAGGGATGTTGTTAGTGCAGGTTTCAAAGAAGGAAGAAGACGAGGAAAAAAAAAGTTAGATTAATTGTAATTGTATGACTCCTCCTCTCTAACTCTTAACTCTTAACTCTTTCATGGATTGTTAAAAAGAAATGCCTACTCTCTGCATGTCTGTTTCCAAGGACATCCGGCTTATATTTGCTAATTACCATTGTAGCTTAGTTTGGAGGAGAGTCTTATGTTATTCAAGCTTAGGGACCCAGGTGACAAATTTGTTTCTTCTTGGGTACACTGTGTTTCAGAACATACCGTCAAAAAAGCTTTGCTCCAACTTTATTTGAAACAATAAGAGAAGTCACAAAATGTAACTTAGGTAACTTTTCCTCCACTTAATCTCACAGCCACGTGATGGCCCACTCCAGCTCTCCCATCTGTTAGGTAGAGACTGTTGTTGATGACCCGATGAGTAACTTCATGCATTAATAATGGCTCTTGAACTTTTATTACACTTCTTTTGGCTTGTATGGTTTTTTAGTGGAAAGTAATGCTTTAATTTTCTTACCGACAACCATTTCAAGGCTGAATTGCCCATTTGTATGACATCTAAGACCTAAGTATTCTCTAAATTATGGGCTCTGTAGATTTCATGATCACTTTCATCAGAGACTGAGGGAAAAGGAAAGGGGTAGATTAAATGTACATTTCCCTGGTGGTTCAGAAGGTAAAGAATCCAGGAGACCCAGGTTTGATCCTTGGGTCAGGAAGATCCCCTGGAGAAGGGAATGGCTACCCACTCCAGTATTCTTGCCTGGAGAATCCCATGGACAGAGGAGCCTGGCAAGCTACATCTGTGGGGTAGCAGAGAGCTGGACACAACTGAGTGACTAACACTTTCACTTTCATTAATATAATACCACTTTTAGCATCTGTGGTAAAGAATGGACTAGATGGCCAATTTGCTTACGTGTTTTAAATCATTATTTGCCTTTCTTTGCAGAGATGTGGTTGAAGCAACCCAGGATTCTAGACTTGACTCTTTAAGGAGCTTTGGGGAGTTATGATGTGTCTCGCACATTTTTTGACACTCACACTCACACACACACATGCATGCACAGACATACATCTTATTTTTAATCCTCCAAACCACCTTATAAGAAGGTATTTTAGGCTCGCTTCTTAAAACTAAAAAAGATGTTCATAGAACTTAACGAACTCATCATCAGACAGAAATTCATAGCATAACCAGATTTTGAATAGATTTCTTTTAACTCCCTGAACTTGCACCTCTGATGTCTGACATCCCTGTGGGTCTTGTGAGCATTGGGCTGGGATCTCACACTCATGAGCATGGAGCCTGCCATTCCCTTCATGATGGGATCCCCTTCCCAGCGGTCTCTTCCAATATACCAACGTTGAATGCTTCTGCATTCTGCATTCAAGTCCTCCACTCAGGAAAGCAGCTACTCAGTTGCTCTCCCCTCCACTCCCATGGAGCATGTAGTGCCTGGTGGGCTGGCCCCAGGCTCACCAACATGGACACGAACACCCTCTCTCCTACCTGGGCCTCAGTGCCTCTGGTGTGCTTGCTCAGTGTTCCAGGGGATGTCATGTAATTGAAAGGTTTGCACACTTCCCTGGTAGCATTCACGAAAGAGTTGCATTGAGTTTGATGTTCTTAACTCATCTGAACCTGTCTCAGTGTGTTTATTATACAATTCAAAGTGTAGACAAAGTGACTTACTTGATGAAAAACTCAGTCCTACTTCCTGGGCTTTCAAATCTAAGACAAAAGATTCAAATTCTCAGCTCTACTTCCTCTCTCAAGTCCCTTAGTAGTCCTATAGGCTCTCATCTGCCTTTTTAGAAAGCCACTAGGCATCCATGGTGGCTCAGTGGTAAAGAATCCACCTGCCAAGGCAGGAGATGCAAGACATGGGTTTGATCCCTGGTCAGGAAGATCCCCTGGAGAAAGAAATGGCAACCCACTCTAGCAGTTTTGCCTGAGAAACCCCATGGACAGAGGAATCTGATGGGCTACAGTCCGTAAGGTCGCAAGAGTAGGATACAACTGAGCGACTAAACCACCACCACCATCCTTTATCNATGGTGGCTCAGTGGTAAAGAATCCACCTGCCAAGACATGGGTTTGATCCCTGGTCAGGAAGATCCCCTGGAGAAAGAAATGGCAACCCACTCTAGCATTTTTGCATGAGAAACCCCATGGACAGAGGAATCTGACGGGCTACAGTCCGTAAGGTCGCAAGAGTAGGATACAACTGAGCGACTAAACCACCACCACCATCCTTTATCCTTTGTAATTCTTTATGAAAATGTGCTTCAGATTTCCAGGTGTAGCTTTCAGGATTTAAAGGAAAAACTGTCCTTCCTTCAACTAAGTCTGATTTTTACAACTCAAAAGTACTTACTTTTAGGCTATGATTTTCCTAAGAACTCAACAAGCTGTACTTATTTTAAACCTCAAAGCAATTTCTTTGTGTTAGGGACTTTTTGAAAGAATGAATGCCTCCCTTTCAATGGGGGAGGGTCTTGAGATAATTAAGGAATGTGAAAGCAGTTTCAGAAAATAAAGATGTTGGTTGAATATTATAAAAAGTTTTAGCCTCAATAGTCTACTTTTCCCATGCTCATTTTTAAAAGTCCTTTGAATTTGTTAAAGATACTTTTAATTTTTTGTTTGGTTTGGTTTAAAGAGTCACAAAATTTTTAAGATTATTTAAAGTAATAGCTCTTGACATCATCTTTAGCCCTTAAAACAGCATCTGAAGTAGACAAATAGGAATTTTTGGCTTAAAAACTGTGAAGACACAATGGGCTATAGAATACCACAAATTAGATCCTTTGAAGCTTTGAACTTTTTCATGCAATTTTCATTGTTCAGAAACTATGAAAAATGTAAGTTGCAAACTTTAATCCTTTAGATATAATTATACAGGCACACAAAATTTATTCTACAAAATGGCACTTATTTTATCGCTATATTCAGAGGTATAACTATTGCAAGCCCATATTTCAGTTTTTTTTAATCTGTTAAAGTTTTTATGTTGCTCTAAAATTGATTGTAATGATGGTTGCACATACTGTGATTTAACTAAAAGTGGTTACACTTTATACTTTACATGAGCAAGCTGTACAGTATATATGAATTATGTACCAATAAGCTATTTTAAAATCTATAATGTACCATTATATTACATATTAAGTTATAAAATTAAATTTTTTTAAATGTTTGCANTAACTAAAAGCAGTTACACTTTATACTTTACATGAGCAAGCTGTACAGTATATATGAATTATGTACCAATAAGCTGTTTTAAAATCTATAATGTACCATTATATTACATATTAAGTTATAAAATTAAATTTTTTTAAATGTTTGCACTTCAGAAATTAATTTTTTATTCTATTGTTCAAACTGTCATTCTTTCCTGAAATATATATTTACAAATATATCTCACAAAACAAGCACTGTTTGGAGGACAAGGATTCAATCAACCATATTTATTAACACACTGCTATATTTGAAATGGATAACCAACAAGGACTTGCTGTATAGCATGGGGAACCCTGCTCAATGTCATGAGGCAGCCTGGATGGAAGGGAGTTAGGGGAAGAATGGATACATGTATATGTATGGCTGAGTCCCTTAGGTGTTCATCTGAAACTATCACAGCGTTGTTAATCAGCTAGAACCAATACAAAATACAAAGTTTTTTTAAAAATTGCTGTCAAACATCTTTCCAGGAGCTAAAATTACTGTTGTGAATAAAACAGATAAAAATTCTTAACCACTTGGAACTTGCAAAGTAGTGAAGGATAACAGTAAGCAAGTATTAGTAAATAAGTAAGTAAATTTCATGGCAGAAAACATCTTCAGCCATTAGACATGGGCAACTAGGTTCCTGCTCTGGGCTTCAAAGTTTAGAAGCACCTGTTCTGATCCTTCACCAGCCAAGCACCTCCTGTCTGGACAAGCCATCCACAGGGTCAAGGGCATGTGTTCATCCAGCCCTCAGGGCTGGGGTGTCCACAGGCCTGTAGCTTTATATTATTGCACAAGGAAGCTGAAGATTGGAGGAGAGATAGGGAAGGCTGAGGTTTCCCTTTGCTCTCTAGCCCTAAGTCCTAAACATATAAGAATATGCACTTTGGGACTTCCCTTGTGGCTCAGGAGTGAGGAATCCACCTGCCAATGCAGGAAACACAGGTTTGATCCTAAGAAGATTCCACATGCCACCAAGCAACTACACCCACGTGCCACACCTCTTGAGTCTGTGCTCTAGAGCCCAGGAGCTGAAACTATTGAACCCACAGAGCTGCAACTACCGAAGCCCCCGCGCCCTGGAGCCTGTGCTCCGCAACAAGTGAAGCCACTGCAATGAGAAGCCAGAGTAGTCCCTGCTCACCGCAACTAGATAAAAGCCTGTGCAGCAATAAAGACCCAGCACAACCAAAAGTAAATACATTTAAATTTATAAAATTTTTAAAATAAAGAATGTGTACCTTTGATTGATTGTTACTTGGTGGACGACTTCACGTCTCTGTAGGGGTATAAATTTACTTGTAGAAAAATGATATTAATGAGTATAGCTACCATTCATCATGATGTAAATAAATTTTGTCTGGTAGAGTTTCAGTCGATTTCTACTCTAAAAAAAAATTTAAATGACAACCTCAAACATTTTACTGCTTTATTGAATATTTACCAGCTTTGCATCTATTAGCAACTTCATTTCAGCATTCCTGACTATACACATGTGTGTGTATGTATATGTACGGGTGTGTTAAGTCATGTCTAACTCTGCGAACCCCTGGACTGTAGACCACCAGGCTCCTCTGTCCATGGGGTTTTCTAGGCAAGAATACCTGAGTGGGTTGCCATTTCCTTCTCCAGGGGATCTTCACCACCCAGGAAATGAACCCACATCTCCTGAACTGGCAGGCAGATTCTTTACCACTGAGCCACCAGGGAAGCACTGCGACATATATGTATACATACACATTTATACATATGTCAAGAGTCTCCTTTGAACTTGTGCAAACATCTTATAGGCTCTTCCCTTATTAATTCATTAATGAGTTAAATGACATTTTTATACATATTTATTTTTCCTTACAGGATTTTACCTTGTGAAAATTACTACAGATTCAGTGCAATCCCTATCAAGCTACCTGTGGTATTTTTCACAGA
Organism: Neotragus pygmaeus; assembly: GCA_006410875.1. Taxonomy (NCBI): domain Eukaryota; kingdom Metazoa; phylum Chordata; class Mammalia; order Artiodactyla; family Bovidae; genus Neotragus; species Neotragus pygmaeus. The sequence goes on from SJYV01008721.1 coordinate 57,941, forward strand.
GCTAGAACAAATAATTTGTTCACAATTTGTATGGAAATACAAAAAACCTCGAATAGCCAAAGCAATCTTGAAAAAGAAGAATGGAACTGGAGGAATCAACCTGCCTGACTTCAGGCTCTACTACAAAGCCACAGTCATCAAGACAGTATGGTACTGGCACAAAGACAGAGATATAGATCAATGGAACAAAACAGAAACCCAGATATAAATCCACACGCCTATGGACACCTTATCTTCAACAAAGAACATACAACAAATTAAAGACAATCTCTTTAACAAGTGGTGCTGGGAAAACTGGTCAACCACTTGTAAAAGAATGAAACTAGAACACTTTCTAACACCATACACACAAAAAAAACTCAAAATGGATTAAAGATCTAAACATAAGACCAGAAACTATAAAACTCTTAGAGGAGAACATAGGCAAAACACTCT
>SJYV01008721.1:58490-72035 GCA_006410875.1 Neotragus pygmaeus
ATCACGTAAGAAACGAATCGCCAGTCTAGGTTCAATGCAGGATACAGGATGCTTGGGGCTGGTGCACTGGCATAACCCAGAGGGATGGTATGGGGAGGGAGATGGGAGGGGGGTTCAGGAGTGGGAACTTATGTACACCCGTGGCGAATTCATGTTGATGTATGGCAAAACCAATACAGTATTGTAAAGTAAAATATATATATATATATATATATATATTTTAAAGCACAATGAAAAACAAAAACTACAGCTTGTTATGTTGAAGTTTTACAGAAAACAACAAAATTCTGGAAAGCAATCATCCTTCAGTGAAAAGTTAATTGAAAAAATAAAGGAAGGCAAATTGAAATGAAGGGGTTTTTTTCTTATTATTAATTGGTAAAAGATAAATGCTTGTTTGGGCTTCTTCATCTTTGCTTTTCACCAATTATAAGTCTTCATAATTAAAGTGGGTTTCATGTATACATGATATATTTTCACTCAGTGGTAAAGTATCCGCCTGCAATGCAGGAGCCATAGCAGGTGTGAATTCCATCTCTGGGTCAGGAAGATCCCCTGCAGGAGAGCATGGCAACCCACTCCAGTATTGCCTGGAGAATCCCCGTGAACAGAAGAGACTGGTGGGCTTACAGTCCATGGGGTGGCAAAGTGTTGGGACACGACTGTGCAAGTAAACAACAGCAGACACATATGCCTCACAGAGACTCTGAAGATACTAAAAATAGATGAGAAAATTCTCAGCCTAAACAAAGCAAAACAAAAAAAACAAAAAAACCTAGGTTGTAGAGCTGAATTATAAAAGGTTTTAGGCAATAAAATGTCTCCCAACNACTGTGCAAGTAAACAACAGCAGACACATATGCCTCACAGAGACTCTGAAGATACTAAAAATAGATGAGAAAATTCTCAGCCTAAACAAAGCAAAACAAAAAAAACAAAAAAACCTAGGTTGTAGAGCTGAATTATAAAAGGTTTTAGGCAATAAAATGTCTCCCAACAGTAGTGTAAACAGTGTGTTCCACACAGGAGAGAGGAGTAATTTTTAATACTCACTTAATAGAAAAACATTCTGGTTACATTCATAAATTAAAGGAAATGAAACTGTTCAGAAAACAAACATAGTACAAAATCTACTGATCATTTTATATTTAATTAAGACTGTAAAACTGTAAGGGAATTTTTAAGAAAAAAATCTGTAAAAGTTTAACCAGCTACCAATGAAAAGAGCTGGACACAACTGAGCGACTGAACTGAACTGAAGCAGCCCCAATGAATGTAATTTTATTTTCTTTTTTCCATAGTCTCAAAATAATTGACAAGTAAGAAAGAATTTCACTTTAAAACATATTTTTCACTTTCAGCGGAATATTTCATGTTCAAATATAAGATTTTTTCATGCTAAAAAACTTTGTACCTTGCAGTGAATATTTTGTTTCACTGATTTAGACATAAATAAACTCACATTGTGTGTCTTTGCCTTGGGAAAAAAAAAAGAAAATTACACTTCAGAAAGAGTTTAAAGTTTATTTTTTAATATAAATTTATTTTAATTGGAGGCTAATTACTTTACAATATTGTATTGGTTTTGCCATACATTGACATGAATCTGCCATGGGTGTACATGTGTTCCCCATCCTGAACCCCCTCCCGCCTCCCTCCCCATCCCATCCCTCTGGGTCATCCCAGTGCACCAGCCCCAAGCATCCTGTATCATGCATCGAACCTGGACTGTCAATTTGTTTCACATATGATATTATACATGTTTCAATGCCATTCTCCCAAATCATCCCACCCTCGCCCTCTCCCACAGAGTCCAAAAGACTGTTCTATACATCTGTGTCTCTTTTGCTGTCTCACATACAGGATTATCGTTACCATCTTTCTAAATTCCATATATATGTGTTNTTCAATGCCATTCTCCCAAATCATCCCACCCTCGCCCTCTCCCACAGAGTCCAAAAGTCTGTTCTATACATCTGTGTCTCTTTTGCTGTCTCACATACAGGATTATCGTTACCATCTTTCTAAATTCCATATATATGTGTTATTATACTGTATTGGTGTTTTTCTTTCTGGCTAACTTCATTCTGTATAATAGGCTCCAGTTTCATCCACTTCATTAGAACTGATTCAAATATATTCTTTTCAATGGCTGAGCAATATTCCACTGTGTATATGTACCACGGCTTTCTTAAAAATATGGAACGCTTTACGAATTTGCGTGTCATCCTTCTACAGGGGCCATGCTAATCTTCTCTGTATCGTTCCAGTTTTAGTATATGTGCTGCCAAAGGCAATGCAAAAGAATGCTCAAACTACTGCACAATTGCACTCATCTCACATGCTAGTAAAGTAATGCTCAAAAGTCTCCAAGCCAGACTTCAGCAATACGTGAACCATGAACTCCCTGATGTTCAAGCTGGTTTTAGAAAAGGCAGAGGAACCAGAGATCAAATTGCCAACATCCACTGGATCATAGAAAAAGCAAGAGAGTTCCAGAAAAACATCTATTTCTGCTTTATTGACTATGCCAAAGCCTTTGACTGTGTGGATCACAATCAACTGTGGAAAATTCTGAAAGAGATGGGAATNTTTAACAAAATTGGATTTTAATGGTGCTATGTCTTAAAAGTTAGTTTAACATTCAGGTGTCCTGTTTGTTGTGCTGGCTATCCAAATGCCAAATTGGCAAAATCAAGATAGTTCTTTGTAGCCTACTATTCCTTCTGTTGGAACACGTGGTTTTCTCCAACATATGAATGTGACTAAACTTAATACTTCTTACTGTTAAATTGGAAGAGATTTGTTTCTTCTGATACTAATTTTCACTTACTATTGCTTGCCTAGGGTTAAAGATAAATTTTTCTAAAGGTTTAGGCTATGATTAATGTGCTGTTGTGACTTATAAGCATACACACACATGCACACACACACTCAAGCACACTATTTTATATGTACCATGGGAACAAACCCAAAATGGAATGGGTATCAGTTGGATTAGCAATGCAACAATAACAACTTATGGTTTATAATTTTTCCTTCAGTTTTTTTTTTTTTACTTTGTTTTACTTTACAATACTCTATTGGCTTTGCCATACATCGACATGAATCCCCCACAGGTGTACACAAGCTCCCAATCCTGAATCCCCCTCCCACCTCCCACCCCACAACATCTCTCTAGAAATTATTTATATTCAGCACAATTATATTCAAATGATTGAGCATCACAGGAATTAGTTTCATCTTATAATGAGTCAACATATTTTAGAGGAAGGTGTCCAAAATCAGCTGTTTCCCTGGTTTCTTGGCTTCTTTGAGTTCTTGCAAAATACTTTTGTATTATCAGATGTATCTTCACATCATTTTAAATGCCAAGCATACCATACATGAAATAGCTGCATTCAGAAACAATTATTAGGACTTCCTTTTAATGCCTTATTACTGGCAAACGTTTCAAACTATGCATCCTTTTTCCATCCAGCTATGGTTTTTGAGTATTTCTCTAATTAGTCATTTTAGTAGCATCTTGTCTTCACCACCTCACTCATACATGCTGTGCACTGATTTCATGTGTGAAATGTGAATATCTCCTGCCATATTCAAAAACGTGAAACGTCACAGACATCAGTGATTTCTGGTGTCCAAATGTGAATGAGGGCTCCCCAAACGGCGACCCAGAGGATGCCGTCACCCCCAAGGTGATGGCTGAAGAGCGAGGGGATGCAAGAACAAGGCGAGCAGGGGAGCAGGGCTGGCCGCTGACGGCTGAGGTGATTGTGAAAGGGATGGACTCAGGGAGCCCTGAGGCTGCGCCTTCCCAGACAGAGGACGCTGAACTCCTTGACTGCATTCCTTAACTGCATATCTGATCTTTACTGTTCAGACCGCCTGCTTCCCTTGGTGTAAACTTGTATAGCCTGACTTCCCCGCCTGTCTCCTTGGAGCAGTTTTCTCAGAGCTACTGAGATGCAGTCTCCTAGGAGCAGTTTTCTCAGAGCTACTGAGATGCTGTCTCCTCAGGCTCGGAGTCCTGAACATTCCCACCAAATAAAATAACTCTCTAGTTTCAGGTTGTGACTGTATTTTTTAGTCGGCACATCCTAACCCTTCTTACCAAAACTTGCTCTTGGGAAATTTATCTGGATCTAATTCACTCTACTGTGTAACTTAGTGATATCATTTGTTTCTTGAAAAATTGGGAGTCATAGGAGAAAAATTCTTTTTGAACATAAAAAATTGTAATTGTATCATTGAATAGCCTTAAAATGAGTTTATGACATGAAATGATTTTATTTTTCTCTAGTTGCTGCTTTCAATTATGCTCTGTCCCTTGTCACTTACTTACTCTTTAAGGACATCTTGGGAATATGTCATATCTTCCACTAGAAGTCCAGGTCTGTTTAAGACTCTCATCTTATGTGGGCTTAAAGTAAAGTGAAAGTATTAGTCGCTCAGGTGTCACTGACTCTTTGCAACCTCATGAACTATAGCCTATGAGGCTCTTCTCTCCGTGGGATTCTCCAGGCAAGAATACTGGAATGGGTTGCCATTTCTTCCTCCAGGGCATCTTCCCAACCCAGGAATCAAACCCAGGTCTCCAGCACTGCAGGCAGAGTCTTTATCATCTGAGCCACCAGGGAAGCCCATGGGCTTAAGTGACATTTTTAATCTTCTTACCTACTATTATCCCCTTTCCCCAAGCTTGTGGGTGAAAGATTTGCAATGGGGTGAAGGAATGGTCTGATTTGGGTTACTCCTTCCCTTCTGTATTTCAGTGCTCAATTTCCCTGATTGAGAAGTCAGAAGGAGAAATAGGAGAGGCAAAGGTCTGAGCAACTGAACTGAAGGTCTTTTGGAGACACTGGTCACCCATTGACAGTGGGAGACCTCCCAGGACTTAGGCTCGGGTCCAGCAGCTCTGCTCTTCTGATAAACAGTTTCCACCAAGATTCTATGCATGGCTCTCCTGGCAAGGATTTCAAATTTCTCTCAGCTTCTTCAGCCTCTGGGACCCCTCAAGGGGGGACTGCCTAGTCTCCCTTTTGTATCACTGGATTAGTCCATGTTCCAGCGGCCCACCTCCCAGAAGGGTGCATCTCTTTACCCGTTCGCTGGAAGTCCTGGAAACTGGAATGGGGTGACTCTCTCCTCTTCTAACGTGCACCACATCCTCACCTGTTATTGCCTCTCTGCTGCCAAAACTTCTGTCAAGTCTTCTGCCATTGCAGAAAATATGCTAGCTGTAAAAGTAACAAGATTACTTCCTCCCAGGAGCTCCCCTTCCATGCTCTATTCTGGTTTAAGCACTCCAGCAGTGTAAGATTGCAGTGAAAAATGAGATTCTTCTCCTTCATTTCATTGCCCTTACAGAGCTCCATAGACACGCCTTGGCATATCTCCGTGGTGGGCAGAATTCTCAAGGAACCCCCATGATTTCTGCCTCTTGTGTACATGTGTTGTAGGATATTCTCCTTTGGGTAGGTTTTGTTGTTGTTCAGTCTCTCAGTCATGCTTGACTGTTTGTGACCCCACAGACAAGGTGGTGCTAGTGATAAAGAATCTGCCTGCCTACACAGGAGGCAGGATTTGCAGGCTTAATCCCTGGATCTGGAAGATCCTCTGGAGGAGGGCATGGCAACCCACTCCAGTGCTCTTGGCTGGAGAATCCCATGGACAGAGGAGCCTGGCAGGCTACAATCCATAGAGTTGCAAAGGGTCTGACATGACTGAAGTGACTTAGCACACACACACACACAGACTGCAGCATGCCAGGCTTCCAGGTTCTTCACCATTGAGTGTGTGGAACCTGTGAACAAAGGGATATTACTCCTTCAATGTATTGTTAATGGGTTGAGTTCATCAAAAGAAAAATATCTGGATGGACCTGATCCAGTTAGATTAGCACTTAAAAGAAACTGGGCAGAGGGATTGTAAGTGCAAGAGAGCCATTGGCAGGGACCACAGGGTAAGGACCTGAGAGTGGCCTCTAGAAGCTGAAATAGTTCTAGGATGAAGACAAATGGGAACCTCAATCCTATAAGCACTCAGAAACGAATTGTGCAAACTCTGAGGTAACTTGAAAGCAAATCTTTCTCTAGTTGAACCTTCAGATGAGGATACAGTCTGGCTAACACTTTGATTTTAATCTTGTGAGACTTTGAGCACAGGACTCAGCTGACCTGTACCCTGGGAAACTATCAGATAATAAATTTATGTTGTTTTAAGTTTGTGGCCATTAAGCCATTTGTTGTGCAGAAATTGAAAACTAGTATACTCCCCCTTCCCTCTCTGTTCCTCTTATATCATCTAAAAATAGGTGTCAGTGTTGACATGATATCTAGGAGGTAGCAGGGTCAGTCAACAACCTCACAGCAAGCCTAGAAATATCTGGCTTAATTTTTTGATGACTCTTTTCAGAATGGAAAAATGTAGGATGACTGATACCTCTTAAATAGGAGCCTTATAATCCCAGAGCATCAACATATTAAATATATACAAATGTCTTGTTGCATGTGAATGACTGGATATTTTAGTAGCTTTCTTATACTGTCCAATTCTAACTAGAACATATGTGTGTGTCTGTATCTGTGTGTGTGCACATATGTGTGTTTGTGTATGTGAAAGAGAGAGCAGGGGTCAGGGGGCTTGGCTTGTTTACAAAATTAATACATCATAAACATCTCTTGAACTGTGGTGCTGGAGAAGACTCTTGAGAGTCCCTTGGACTGCAAGGAAATCAAACCAGTCAATTCTAAAGGAAATCAGCCCTGAATATTCACTGGAAGGACTGATACTTTGGCCACCTGATGCAAAGAACTGACTCATTGGAAAAGACCCTGATGCTGGGAAAGATTGAAGGCAGGAGGAGAAGTTGACGACAGAGGATGAGATGGTTGGATGACATCACCAACTTGATGGACATGAGTTTGAGCAAGCTCCAGGAGCTGGTGATGGACAGGGAAGCCTGGCATGCTGCAGTCCATGGGGTCACAAAGAGTCGGACATGACTGAGTGACTGAACTGAGACATCTTTTTCATTACACAGTACCATATATTCAAGCAATTAAAATGTTGCAGCGTTCATTTAACTTCTGTTGAGAAACTTGTGTCCAGATTTTGAATTTGCTCTTAAATATTTATCATTGATGACAAATTGAGCCTCAAGTAGCTGAAACTCAAGGAATCAATTCACTCAACAAGTATTTACTGAGCATCCCAGAGATAAAACCCAGATAAGGGATAGACTTCATCTTCTAGGAGTTGGGCATACTGGAGACAGTTGAATACATAAACACATACTCCAAATACAATGACAGATGTTGGGGCACCATCAGTGTCTGGCAATGTAAGGATTACTTTGTAGGGAACTGTGTCTAAGCCAGGGAGTGTATGTGCAAAATTCTGTATATGTGCATTTATTTATGAGAAAAGAGTCCATTACTTTATCATATTTTCTAAGAAATCCATGCCCAGGTTCAAAAATGAGAGTGTCCTAAGCAGTAAGAATAAGTTATGCAAATACAACGAGATGATGAGATATTGTCTGGTCCAATTAAACAGATAGACATGGTTACCTCATCGGTATGGGTAGGGGCATTGGGGCAATTTTTTACTATTACTGCTTTGGGAGAAGTTTGTAAATATATAAAAATAATAAAATTCTGAAATGAAAACCAAGCAAAAGATTTTCCAGGCAAGGATTTCTTCTTCTTTGTTTTTCCTTCTCTCTCTTTCTCTTTCTTTCTTTTTCTTTCTTTCTTTCTTTTTCTTTTTTTTTTTTTTTTCCACGTTGCTTGGCTTATGGGATCTTATTTCCTTGACCAGGGCTTGAACACAGGCCCCAGCAATGGAGCCCCAACTCGTAACCAGTGAACCACCAGGTAAGTCCTGCAAGGTTTTCTAAATCTAGAATGAGTGTTATCACGCAGGTAAAAGGCTAAATCACTTTCAGAAAAGAAGAAGAAAAGCAGCTTTCCTAGAAAAAATTTTGCTCCATCTAAGTTTTAACCATTACAAGCTTCCTTGATATGTTGCTTTAATTTAAATTTCATTAAGTTTTGAAAAATGGATTTGTACCCAATTTGAAAAATAATCCTTTATTTGTTGATTGTGTACAAATTTATACTGCAGAAAATAAAAGAATCTGAAACAGGAAAGGTCAAGAGGGATGGATTCAGGGCAGAAATAAATGCAAAAGAAACAAAAGAGACCATAGAAAAAATCAACAAAGCCAAAAGCTGGTTCTTTGAAAGGATAAATAAAATTGAGACTCATCAAGAAACAAAGGGAGAAAAATCAAATCAATAAAGTTAGAAATTAAAATGGAGAGATCACAACAGACAAGAAAGAAATACAAAGGATCATAAGAGACTACTATCAGCAATTATATGCCAATAAAATGAACAACATGGAAGAAATGGACAAATTCTTAGAAAAGTACAACTTTCCAAAATTGAACCAGGAAGAAATAGAAAATCTTAACAGACCCATCACAAGCACAGAAATTGAAACTGTAATCAGAAATCTTCCAGTAAACGAAAGCCCAGGTCTAGATGGCTTCACAGCTGAATTCTACCAAAAATTTAGAGAAGAGCTAACACCTATCCTACTCAAACTCTTCCAGAAAATTGCAGAGGAAGGTAAACTTCCAAACTCATTCTATGAGGCCACCATCACCCTAATACCAAAACCTGACAAAGACACCACAAAAAAAGAGAACTACAGGCCAATATCACTGATGAATATAGATGCAAAAATCCTTAACAAAATTCTAGCAATCAGAATCCAACAACACATTAAAAAGATCATACACCATGACCAAGTGGGCTTTATCCCAGGGATGCAAGGATTCTTCAATATCCGCAAATCAATCAATGTAATTCACCACATTAACAAATTGAAAAATAAAAGTCATATGATTATCTCAATCGATGCAGAGAAGGCCTTTGACAAAATTCAACATCCATTTATGATAAAAACTCTCCAGAAAGCAGGAATAGAAGGAACATATCTCAACATAATAAAAGCTATATATGAGAAACCCACAGCAAACATTATCCTCAATGGTGAAAAGTTGAAAGCATTTCCCCTAAAGTCAGGAACAAGACAAGGGTGCCCACTCTCACCGCTACTATTCAATATAGTTCTGGAAGTTTTGGCCACAGCAATCAGGGCAGAAAAAGAAATCAAAGGAATCCAAATTGGAAAAGAAGAAGTAAAACTCTCACTGTTTGCAGATGACATGATCCTCTACATAGAAAATCCTAAAGACTCCACCAGAAAACTACTAGAGCTAATCAATGAATATAGTAAAGTTGCAGGATATAAAATCAACACTCAGAAATCCCTTGCATTCCTTTACACTATTAATGAGAAAGTAGAAAAAGAAATTAAGGAAACAATTCCATTCACCATCGCAACAAAAAGAATAAAATACTTAGGAATATACCTACCTAAAGAAACTAAAGACCTATACATCGAAAACTATAAAACACTGATAAAAGAAATCAAAGAGGACACTAATAGATGGAGAAATATACCCTGTTCATGGATTGGAAGACTCAATATAGTGAAAATGAGTATACTACCCAAAGCAATCTACAGATTCAATGCAATCCCTATCAAGCTACCTACGGTATTTTTCACAGAACTAGAACAAATAATTTCAAGATTTGTATGGAAATACAAAAAACCTCGAATAGCCAAAGCAACCTTGAGAAAGAAGAATGGAACTGGAGGAATCAACTTGCCTGACTTCAGGCTCTACTACAAAGCCACAGTCATTAAGACAGTATGGTACTGGCACAAAGACAGAAATATAGATCAGTGGAACAAAATAGAAAGCCCAGAGATAAATCCACACACCTATGGACACCTTATCTTCGACAAAGGAGGCAAGACTATACAATGGAGTAAAGACAATCTCTTTAATAAGTGGTGCTGGGAAAACTGGTCAACCACTTGTAAAAAAATGAAACTAGATCACTTTCTAACACCACACACAAAAATAAACTCAAAATGGATTAAAGACCTAAATGTAAGACCAGAAACTATAAAACTCCTAGAGGAGAACATAGGCAAAACACTCTCTGACATAAATCACAGTAGGATCCTCTATGATCCACCTCCCAGAATACTGGAAATAAAAACAAAAATAAACAAATGGGATCTAATTAAAATTAAAAGCTTCTGCACAACAAAGGAAACTATAAGTAAGGTGAAAAGACAGCCTTCTGAATGGGAGAAAACAATAGCAAATGAAGCAACTGACAAACAACTAATCTCAAAAATATACAAGCAACTTATACAGCTCAACTCCAGAAAAATAAACGACCCGATCAAAAAATGGGCCAAAGAACTCAATAGACATTTCTCCAAAGAAGACATACGGATGGCTAACAAACACATGAAAAGATGCTCAACATCACTCATCATCAGAGAAATGCAAATCAAAACCACAATGAGGTACCATTTCACACCAGTCAGAATGGCTGCGATCCAAAAGTCTGCAAGCAATAAATGCTGGAGGGGGTGTGGAGAAAGGGGAACCCTCTTACACTGTTGGTGGGAATGTAAACTAGTACAGCCACTGTGGAAAACAGTGTGGAGATTCCTTAAAAAATTGCAAATAGAACTGCCTTATGACCCAGCAATCCCACTGCTGGGCATACACACCAAGGAAACCAGAATTGAAAGAGACACATGTACCCCAATGTTCATCGCAGCACTGTTTATAATAGCCAGGACATGGAAACAACCTAGATGTCCATCAACAGATGAATGGATAAGCAAGCTGTGGCATATATACACAATGGAGTATTACTCTGCCATTAAAAAGAATAAATTTGAATCAGTTCTAATGAGATGGATGAAACTGGAGCCTATTATACAGAGTGAAGTAAGCCAGAAAGAAAAACACCAATACAGTATACTAACACATATATATGGAATTTAGAAAGATGGTAATGATAACCCTGTATGCGAGACAGCAAAAGAGACACAGATATATAGAACAGTCTTTTGGACTCTGTGGGAGAGGGAGAAGGTGGGGTGATTTGGGAGAATGGCATTGGAAAAAAAAAAAAAAGAGGGATGGATTCAGTCTGTTCAAATGTGTTAAAAGTGTTTGATAACAGAGCCCCAAATTGCACTGATAGACCAAGTCTCTGAAGACAAAAGGTGGTTTAAAGTATTTGAAGGTAAATTTCCATGATTCACTCCGAAAAGTGCTGCTTGTTTTACAATCCTGATGCTATGGCAATATCATCATCTGTGAGTTTTGCATTAGATTCCAGTTACTACTTTCCAGATTCAAGTCATTTGCAATTGTATGATTTTATCTAATGAAGCAGCAGTTGAATTTTTTTAATGTTCTTCTGCTTTATTTCTAAGCCTCTTCTTTGCCTGTAGTGGATATACTCCTAAAAGTCTAGTGAAACAATCTTACAGATTTCTACATGAACAACTTTCTGTTGCATAAAAATTTTAGACTTCATTGGAAACAAAGACCAAAAAGCAACGTGAGCACCTTATCTTAGATATTTGCCATTTGTAAAACACTGTCATTGTATAATTATAAAATTATATACCTATACTCAAATGTTATAATTAAATAGTATAATTCTATTTTCAAGATTACAGATTATAGTTTATTGTATTATAAATATTAATATAACTTAAGTTGCTAAAATTATTAACCTTTTCAGAGATTGTTTTCATTTAATAGTGATCAGGGTTTCACAATGAAGTTAATAAATATGAAATCTGAGGTTCGTTTCCAAGGCAAACCATTCAATATCACAGTTATTCAAGTCTATGTCCCAACCAGTAATGCTGAAGAAGCTGAAGTTGAAAGGTTTTATGAAGAGCTACAAAACCTTTTAGAACTAACACCCCCAAAAGATGTCCCTTTCATTATAGATGACTGGAATGCTAAAGTAGGAAGTCAAGAAACACCTGGAGTAACAGGCAAATTTGGCCTTGGAATACGGAATGAAGCAGGGCAAAGACTAATAGAGTTTTGCCAAGGTAATGCTCTGGTCATAGCAAACACCCTCTTCCAACAACACAAGAGAAGACTCTATACATGGACATCACCAGATGGTCAACACCAAAATCAGATTGATTAAAATTCTATGCAGCCAAAGATGGAGAAGATCTATACTGTCAACAAAAAAAGACCAGGAGCTGACTGTGGCTCAGATCATCAACTCCTTATTGCCAAATTCAGACTTAAACTGAAGAAAGTAGGGAAAACCGCTAGACCATTCAGGTATGACCTAAATCAAATCCCTNTTCAATTTTTCACCATTGAGGATAATGTTTGCTGTGGGTTTTTCATATATAGCTTTTATTATGTTGAGGCATGTCCCTTACATTTCTGCCTTCTGGAGAGTTTTTATCATAAATGGATGTTGAATTTTGTCAAAGGCTTTTCATGTATACATGACCTATTTTCACTCTGTGGTAAAGAATCTGCCTGCATTGCAGGAGATATAGCAGATGCGAATTTCATCTCTGGGTCAGGAAGATCCTCTGCAGGAGAGCATGGCAACCCCCTCCAGTTTCCTTGCCTGGAGAATCCCCGTGAACAGAAGAGACTGGTGGGCTTACAGTCCATGCAGTGGCAAAGAGTTGGGACATGACTGTGCAAGGAAACAACAGCAAACACATATGCCTAACAGAGACTCTGAAGATACTAAAAATAGATGAGAAAATTCTCAGCCTAAACAAAGCAAAACAAACAAATAAACAGAAAACCTAGATTGTAGAGCTGAATTATGAAAGGTTTTAGGCAATAAAATGTCTCCCAATAGTAGTGTAAAAAGTGTGTTCCACACAGGAGAGAGGAGTAATTTTTAATACTCACTTAATAGAAAAACATTCTGGTTATATTAATAAAGGAAATGAAACTGTTCAGAAAACACACATAGNGTTTTAGGCAATAAAATGTCTCCCAATAGTAGTGTAAAAAGTGTGTTCCACACAGGAGAGAGGAGTAATTTTTAATACTCACTTAATAGAAAAACATTCTGGTTATATTAATAAAGGAAATGAAACTGTTCAGAAAACACACATAGTATCAAATCTACCGATCATTTTATATCTAATTAAGACTGAAAAACTGTAAGGGAAATTTTAAGAAAAAAAAACTGTGAAAGTTTAAGCAGCCCCCAATGAAAAGAGTTGGACACGACTGAGCGACTGAACTGAACTGAAGCAGCCCTAATGAAAGTAATTGTATTTTCTTTTTCCATAGTCTCAAAATAATTGACAAGAAAGAATTTCACTTTAAAATATATTTTTCAATTTCAGCAGGATAGTTTATATTCAAACATAAGATTTTTTCACGCTAAAAAATTTTATAACTTGCAGTGAATGCTTTCTTTCACTGACTTAGACATAAATAAAATCACATTGTGTGTCTTTGCCTTGACCATCTTTGTGGCATCACTGAGCATTTAGAATCAACTGTTTGAATGTGTGGTCTGTGAAGTTTTCAGGTCACATCCTGTTGAAGCCCAGCTTGAAGGATTTTGAGAATTA
>SJYV01008722.1:0-29589 GCA_006410875.1 Neotragus pygmaeus
CCAACCATCTCATCCTCTGCTGTCCCCTTCTCCTCCTGCCTTTAATCTTTCCCAGCATCAGGGTCTTTTCCGATGAGTCAGTTCTTTGCATCAGGTGGCCGAATTATTGGAGTACAGCACTTGTACAAACTGCATTCACACACGTGATCTTATAAGAGGCTTAAAGCAAGCTTGGTGAGCCGGCAGACAGAGGACAGAGGACAGAATTTACGTGGCCTGTTTCATAAGATGATCAGACAGAAACTCAGCAATGGAGGTCAAATCAGGGCCGGTATCCCTAATTTCCAGCCACTTTTCAGAGGACAAAGGCCTTGTAGGCCTGCACTGCGGGGACCACCCCCATTCTACCCCACCTGCCAAAAGCTAGGCCCAGAGCCCAGGTTGGACAAGTGGGGGATAGCAGGGAGGGTCTGGATGTGGGGATCTTCGCTGCCTGTGGGTCAAGGCCTTTTCCCCATCTGTCTGCAGGAGGATGGAATCCCAGGTCTGCTTGGTGGTAGCGAGAGTTCAGAGGACCTCAGCCTGGACTTGGGGGCCCTTCAGGGCAGTGAGTATCTCCAGGACCTGGGCCTCGAAGTCCTTTCACACAGCCAGCCTGGGGAAGCCAGAGGCAGTGGCCCCCCTAGCGAAGAAGCCAAAGGAGAAACGCCCCTCTCCAGCACTGCAAGGTCCCAGGGCCTTGCTCGGAGACGCAGCTGGGAGAGGTCGAGGAGCTGCTCTGAGAGCCGGCAGAGGTCAGCCACCCACCACGCCGCCGCCTTCTGGGACACACCTTCCAGGGCGGCCACACGCTGCTCCTCTCCCCCACCACCACCTCTGGGTCACCTAGCTCAAGAGCCACCAGAGGTGTCTGTGCTATCAGAGGCAGCCCCAGAGACCCCCTCCAGAGGTGCACACATGTGTGCGGACACTCACATCCGTGTGCACGGGTGAGCAAGCACATGCTGAAGGAGCGTGCGCCAGCCCAACCTGGAGGCTGCGTGAAGCCGGCAGGCATGCTTGGACTCAGATGAGCACACCTGCCCTTGCACATGTGGGGGTTACAAGCCCACACTCAACACACAGGCATGCACCCTCCTCCTGCTCAAACCCAGAGACGCCTAAATGTGTCTGTCCCTTGCATACGCGAGCACAGAACCACAGATGCACTTCTAACACAGACAGGTGCTTGGCACCACCCACACAGTACAGTAGCAGCCCGAAACAGTGGAGTGCTTTAGCTGTGGGCCCCCCAACTCTTTCTCCCCCCACCCCTCACATGCTTGTGTGCTCAGTCACTTCAGTGTCCGGCTCCTCTGCAACCCCACGGACGGTAGACCACCAGTCTCCTCTGTCCGTGGGATTCTCCGGGCGAGACTGTTGGAGTGGGCTGCCATGTCCTCCTCCAGGGGATCTTCCCGACCCAGGGATTGAACCCCAGTCTTTTACGTCTCTTGCATTAGTAGGCAGATCCTTTACCATTGCGCCACCTGGGAAGCCCCCCACCCCTCATAGTTCTCTGCAAATATTAATATAGTCTGTGTAAAAAAGCAGTGGGCCTGTGATGCAAATGCAACCTCAGCATCAGATCCTCTAGCCAGGTTCCCTGTCCACCCCCCTGGTGCTGGGAGATCTGTGCCCTGCCTCCATCACAGGACCACCCAAGGGTTCCCCCAGCCCCTGTGCCTCGAATGCTGGAGCTCGGGCGACAGCCCAGTGGAAGAGACCTGACTCCTTCTTGTTCTCCACCAGGCTCAGCATCGAATCCTCAGCTGTGAATGAGGGGCCTTGTCTGCCTCGGACACTGGCCAGCCTCGCTCTGAACCTGCCAGGAGAGGGCCTGCAGGCCTGGACCCAAGGGTGTCTGCCTGGGGGTGGAACCCCCACCGAGCAACCAAGCAAGGTTGGTTAATAACACAACTATGCGCCCAGCTGCTGGCTCTGTGGGACCCAGGGGTGCCTTACACAGCTGGGGGGACTGACCCATCATGGCAGGAGGACTGACTCCTCCTCCACAGCAGAGGAGTCGCTGGGTCCTAAGACTCCAGACCAAGCCCGAAGGTCCTTTGCTGGCCTGAGATCCTTGGCTATAAGCGTCATCCCTTGGGCTAGGGAGCTCAGGCTTGTTTCTGAATCTTTGCAGCTGGGTAGAAGCCCTGTCTTTGACTGAACTTTCCAAAGGAGAAGAGCTCGTCTCAGGTCTGGGATTTTAGCCCAAACCTGGAGAATGCACACTCGGAGCTGAGGCGTCCACCTGGGGCATCTCTGCCCCTGACCATGACTGGGTGGGNCAGCTGGGTAGAAGCCCTGTCTTTGACTGAACTTTCCAAAGGAGAAGAGCTCGTCTCAGGTCTGGGATTTTAGCCCAAACCTGGAGAATGCACACTCGGAGCTGAGGCGTCCACCTGGGGCATCTCTGCCCCTGACCATGACTGGGTGGGTGGGGAGGGTAGTTGCTGGCTATGGCTGGAATTTGTGGTTCAGAATTCCACAACTCCAACCCACAGCTGGGGGGTGGTCCTTGGCTCCAGCCTTCGGCTGCTATGGAGACCCATCCCTGCTCCTGTGCCCCAAGGCTGAGGGTAGCCCCTGTCTGCAGCTGGAGCCTGGGGACCCTCGACCCGGGGAAACTGCCTGCAGCCCAGGCTTCCTCCGGGCTTAGCGAGATGCTTATTCCCTGCAGGAATGTGACAGCCCCGAGAAAAGAGTGAGGTCACGGTCTGTTCCTGTGTCCTTCGATGAGATCAGCTCCCTGGAAATCTTTCCAGCTTTGGAAGTGCCGCCTCCAGCTGTTCAAGGTAGCCCAGCCTGGGGGTTTTCTTCATTCAAACAAGTGGAGTAGGGGGCTTCTGCTGGAGGGTCCCCTGGTTGGGGCTGGTGGAGGAGGCTTAGGGTCCTCTCAGCAGAAATTGGGCAGAATGCTGGGGAGAGGTGAACTGGCTCCTCCATCATCTGCCCTTCCCCATCACCCTCCCAGGGGGCTCTCAGGCCAAGGTGGGCACAATATTGGAATGACTGCCAGGACTCTCTTCCTCCTCTGTCTCTTTATCTCCTTCTTTTTCTCTGAATCTCTATCCGAAGAGCTTGTGTTCCTCTGGTATCAGAAAGACCTACAGGCCAAACCAGAAGCTACCACTTTCTTTTTCTTTTTTCTTTTTTTTTAAATTTTATTTATTATCTGTTGGCTACACTTGGTCTTCCTTGCTGTGTGCAGGATTTCTCTAGTTGCAGCAAGCAGGGGCTACTCTTCAGTGCAGTGCATGGGTTTCTCATTGCAGTGGCTTCTCCTGCTGTGGAGCACAGGCTCTAGGGTTCACAGGCTTTAGCAGCTCTGCACGTGGCTCGAGGGTTCTAGAACGCAGGCTCAGTAGATGTGGCACACGAGGCATTCCGAGGCATGTGGAATCTTCCCGGACCAGGGGTCAAACCCATCTCTCCTGCATTGGCAGGCAGATTCTTAACCACTGTACCACCAGGGAAGTCCAGGAATTTACCACTTTCTAGCAAGTCTCTGATGTCTATGGGGTCGCACAGAGTCAGACATGACTGAAGCCACTTAGCAGCAGCAGCAGCAGCAGCAAGTCTCTGAATCTCCTCCGCTTTGTCGCTAAGAAAGACAATCAGAGTATCTCCTTCAGCATTACTTTGAGAGTTCACTGACCTAATACGTGTAAAGTGTTTCACCTTTTGTAAGCTCATGACACACCCGGGACGCTTCCGTCCTGGCTCTCTGTCCTCTTTACCACTCTCCCTCGCCCCGAGAATGGCAAGCCACATCTGGACGAGCTCCAGGCCTGTGGGGGTGCGTTCAGGGGTTGTCTGCCAGGGCTGGTCCTGCCCCAGGGCACTTTTCACACCTATGTCTCCTGGGGTGGGGGCTGCTTCCAGGCCTGGACCCCCCGGTGCTGGAGTGCATGGAAAAGGATCATGTGGAGCCAAATCATGTGTGAGTATCTGACCCTTAGGTGGGGGAGGGACCCCCGGGACAGCCAAGGGGGTCAAGGTTTGGGGAAGAGGATGCGGGGATGTAGCATCGCTGCCCATAAACGTGAGCAGGGCCAGCCACAGTTCCCTCTAATAACCTCGGTCTCCTCTCCCAGGCACCTCAGAAGGTTCTCGACAGCATCAGGAGAGGGTTTGGGGCTCCCAGTTAGGGGTCGCATCAGGACCAGGGCCGGGTCAGGCATTCACAGCTCGTTTGGGGGAACGTCTGTCATTGGGGGCAACTGTGGACTATTTTTATCCGACCCCCCCCCACTCAGGTTGATTGTCCAGCAGGTGCTTGAAGAACTCCGACAGTACCATGGGTGAGTGGATGGGGGGGGCTAGGTGTGGCGGAACAGGTGTGTGAGACAGATGTAGAAGACAGGTGTAGGGGACAGGGATGGACAGGGATGGGGGACGCAAGCAGGGAACGGATATGGGAAGACAGGTGTGGGGACAGGTGGAAGAGTGGACGGGTAGAGGGGACACGTGTGAAGACGGGGAGGACTGGAGAGGTGGGAGGAGGCACAGGTGTGGGGAAGGACAGGACACAGGAGCGAGCTGCCGCCAGCCATGCTGTGCCTTTGCACAAACGGGAACATGTGGCCCTCTCCCAAAATGCTGCCGTCTGTTGGAAAAATCTTCCCGACATGTTGATTTTGTTTGACCAAGACCTGTTACTACCCTCTGCTGGAAAACCCATCACAATGACCATGTCTCCAAGCCCACATGTGGAGGAATGACGGGATCCCTGGTCATGGGCTGCATGCCTGTCCACGGGAGCCCCGGAAGGGAGGGACAGATGAGGGGGCTGCTACGGGTCAGGGGAAGGGCTGCCGACCCTGGTGTCTGTCTCTTCTGACCTTGCAGGGCCCGGCAGAGGGCTCGATTGTCGGTCTGCCCCGGAGGAGCAGCTTCGAACCTCACCTGGTTTGAATTCTTGTCTGAGTGAGTACAGAGCTGTGGGTGGGGCCGGCACTGAATTGAGAGGGCAGGGGCCTGAGATGGGGTGAGGGGTTGGGGCCCCCATCCTCCTACTGGAATCACTAGAGCAACAGTGGGGGTGGCAGGGGGCTCCTCATACTCCCTGGGAGGGCAAGGGAAGACTTCTCGGAGGAGGTGACAGCTTGAGCTGGGTTCCAATGGAAAAGTAGGAGTTTGCCAGTATGCTGAGATGAGATGGGGAAAAGAACTGGGTGCCTTCCACAGGAATGGTGTCGGGGTGGAGCTGGAAGGAGGGGAGGGGAGTCAGCAAAGGCCAGATTGCTGCTGGGAAGCAGAAGTCCACAGCTCTGTGGTGACCGGTGATGGTGAGCACCATCAAGGGTGCAGACCAGAGGCACGAAATCTCCTTCCAGGGACTCGATTCTGCAGGGATTGGGGTTCTTTGTATTATATGTATTATAATAAATACATGTGATGACTCAATATGTTATTTATTAAATGAGAGTGTGCTAGTCATCCAGAAGAGGTAAGATCTAGGGCTCGAGTGTTAGGTGGGAAGAGGGCAGGGGGATTTGAGAGACATTTCATGGGAAGAATGGACAGGGTTTCAGGCTGATAAGATAGGAAGGGGGTGAATCAGAGGAAGGAGGCAGAGATGGACAAGGTCCATCAAGGCACCTCAAGCTTGAGACCATGTCACTTTCCCCTAGCCAAACCCAGTCCCCAAGTCTGCTGGAACTTTGCAAACCTCCGTAAATGCTTTGTGTGTGTGTGTGTGTGTGTGTGCTCAGTTGCTCAGTCGGGTCTGACTCTTTGATACCCTGTAGACTGTAGCCTGCCAGGCTCCTCTGTCCATGGGATTTTTCCAGGCAAGAACACTGGAGTGGGTTGCCATGCCCTTCTCCAGGGGATCTCTGATCCAGGGATCAAATCTGGGTCTCCTGCTTGGCAGGTGGATTCTTGACCACTGAACCACCTCGAAGCCCTGTAATGTATATGAAAGTGAAAGTGTTAGTTGCTCAGTCATGTCCGACTCTGCGGCCCCACGGACTGTAGCCCACCAGGCTCCTCTGTCCATGGGACTCTCTAGGCAAGAATACTGGACTGGATTGCCATGCCCTTCTCCAGGAGATCTTCCCAACCCAGGGATCAAACCTGGATCTCCCAAATTGCAGCAGATTCTTTTACCATCTGAGCCACCAGGGAAGCTCTCTCTATATAGAGATAGATAGATAGATAGATCTATATACACATCTATATGTATATATACATACTATATCTGTATGCAAACTATAGTAGATACATACTATACCTATATATGTTTATGTATATGTACACAACGGCACTCGTTGCTTGTTGCTGCACAGGGTTTTCCCTGGTTGAGGTGCTCGGGCTTCTCACTGCGGTGGCTTCTCTTGTGGAGCGTGGGCTCTAGGTGCTTGAGCTTCAGTCATGTGGTTCCCAGGTTCTGTGGCACAGGTTCAGTAGTTGTGGCACACCAACTTCGTTGCCCCACAGCATGTGGGATCTTGCCAGACCAGGAATCGAACCTGTGTCTCTTGCCTTGGCAAGAAGATTCTTATCCACTGTGCCACCAGGGAAGCCCGGTAAATGTGTCTTGAGTGAATAAGAGCGAGAGGAGAGAGAGAGTTCAGGACCACAGTGAGGGTGGAACAGGATAGAGGGGTCTCAGGTAGACAGATTCTAGATGGATACCAGGAGTGACTTGCAGACCTGGCCAGAAGGGCCTTTTGGGTCTGCTGTAACCCTCCTCACCAAACTCTCCACCCTTTAGGAGCGAGGACAGCATGGGGAAGACGGAGAGAAATGACAGGGGCACCAGGGTGAAACGCAGCCTGAGCTCCCTGCGCAATCGAGTCACCAGGCAGAAGGAGAAGGTCAGAGGGCTGGGCCAGGGGCTGGGGGGACCCTCTCTGCCTTCTCCAGCTTGCCAGGATGTCCCCGGTCACAGAGCCCTGTGATTCCAAGTGGGAAGGGACACACAGGGCATTCTAAGGTCCACCCCTGTCCCCAACAGGGTAAGACCCCGGTGCATCAGAAGGACAAAGGTCAGGATGCGCGAGAGAGGAAAGAATGTATCAACGGGCACCAGCTGGCTCGAGGAACCTTCTCTGGCCACTCCAGCTGCCCTCTGTGTGGCAAACCTTTTCTGAGCTCTGGTGAGTCCGGTGGCCCAGCCTGTCGCCCTGGATGGCAGCCACTTTCTCTGCCTCACTTCCCCTAAATCGCTCCCATGGCCTCTTTCCATCTTTGCGCCCTCCCTTTCCAGGTCCGGCCAACCATGGCTTCCTGGAAGTCACCAGGAATCCATCCCTAAGAGCAGGGGGTATTTGGTTAGCTTGGACTCCGCTACACAAGTTCCTTTAAAAAAAAAAATGCTTATTAATTCATCTATTGGGCTGCACCAGATCTTAGTTCCAGCACACAGGATGTTCAGTCTTCGTTTCGGCATGCAGGATCTTGAGTTGTGGCATGTGAACTCTCAGTTGCAACATGTGGGATCTAGTTCCCTGACGGGGGATGGAACCCAGGCCCCCTGCCGTGGGAGNTATTAATTCATCTATTGGGCTGCACCAGATCTTAGTTCCAGCACACAGGATGTTCAGTCTTCGTTTCGGCATGCAGGATCTTGAGTTGTGGCATGTGAACTCTCAGTTGCAACATGTGGGATCTAGTTCCCTGACGGGGGATGGAACCCAGGCCCCCTGCCGTGGGAGTGCAGAGTGTTAGTCACTGGACCACCAGGGAAGTTTGAGACTCCCAAATTCCCTGTAAATTTTAGCTTTCGTTGTTGGCAAAATCCAGACTCAGGCAGTGTATTAGTTAGCTACAATCCGGCTGGCTTAAACCACAGAAATGCGTTGTGTCAGAGTTCTGGAGAAGTTCAAGACTGAGGTATCAGCTCCCTCTACAGGTGCTGGGGAAGGGTCCATCCCAAGTGGCTTCTGGAAGTCCAGTGGCTTGTGCCAGCAGAACTATGGTCTTCATGTGGCGTTGTCCCCATACTCATGTTCATGACTCAAATTCCCCTTTGCCTGAGGATTAGGGGCCAACCCTAACTCAGTATGACCTCACTGAACTAAATACATTAGTAATAACCCTATTTCCAAATAAGGTCACCTTAGGATGCCCTGATGGGGCTTTCCTGGTGGCTCAGTGGTAAAGAATCGCCTGCCAGTGCAGGAGAACTGGGTTCAATCCTTGGGTCAGGAAGATCCCCTGGAGGAGGAAATGGTAACCCACTCCAGTATATTTGCCTGGAGAATTCCATGGACAGTGGAGCCCCGAGGGCTATAGTCTGTAGGGTTGCAAAGAGTCAGACATGATTTAGCAACTTAGCATGCACGCAGGCATGATGTAGTGAAAGGGGTTAGGTCTGTAATACATGAACTGGAGGGAGAGAAGAGAGGGGAGGAGGCAGGATCAGCCCATTAACAGGCAATTTCCTGCCTCCCAGCACTGTCTCGGAAATAACAGTCTCTGCTCAGGAAAACATTTTGTTTGTTTTCTTTCATCACTAAGCCATGTATGGACTCTTTAGTGACCCCATGACTACAGCCTGCCAGGCTCCTCATCCATGGGATTTCCCAGGCCAGAATACTGGAGTAGGTTGCCATTTTCCTCTCCAGTGGATCTTCCCAACCCAGGGATTGAACTCGTGTCTCCCACATCGGCAGGCAGATTATTTTCTTTTTTTTAACCACTGAGCCACCTGAGAAACCTAACACAGAAATCAGGAAAAAGTATTGGGTTCCAAAGGCCTTGGAGGGAGACGATTCTGGTCTTTTATGAGATTTAAAACTGCTTTATTGACAAGGGGCAGAGAGGAGGCATTGGCAACTGCATGCTAGTTGCAAATCCAGGCTGTTGCAGGGTTCCTCCACTTTGGCCCTATTGCTCTTTGAGGCCTGGTCATTCTTTGTTGAGGGAGCGAGGGCTGTTTTGTGCATTGCAGGATGTTGCGCAGCATCCCTTGCCTCTACCCACTAGATGCTGTTAACACCTGCCCCAGGAGTCATGTCAGCCAAAAATGTCTCTAGATGTGGCCAAATGTCCCCTGGGGGCTAGGATTCCCCGTGTGAGAATCCATAGATGAGTGCAGTAGAGAATTGGCCCCAGGGTGGGCCATGCAGTGAGAGCAGTCCCTCCACCCTAGGGGCAGGTGCCTCCTGAAGACTTGAGCCACAGGTTTTGCATTTCTGCCTTGCCTGGCCCCACACGTGGGCATTTCCCTTCTTCCTCATTCCTCCCATGTTCCGGAATACTTTTTGCTGGGGGCGGGCCTGTTGGCTGCTGCGGTCAGGAGTGGACCCATTTGGAGCTTTCTCTCCAAAGATCTCCAATCTGCTTTCCGACCGTGAACGCTCTCCAGCAGAAGGCACCCAGGCTTTGCGAAGTCTTCAGCATCTAAAAGTCCTTTTAAGCAGCAGGTGTGTGCTACATTCGTTTTAGTAGTGTCTGACTCTTTGTGACCCCACGGACTGTAGCCTGCCAGGCTCCTCTGTCTGTGGGATTCTCCAGACAAGAATACTGGAGTGGGTTGCCATGCCCTCCTCCAGGGAATCTTCCTGACCAGCAAGTGATTTCCTGTTTCTGCTGACTTCCTCATCTCTTCATCTGGGTGGGGTGGGGGTGAGGTCCGCTGGATACTAGAACCTTCCTGGAAGGCCAGGATCAAGACTTGAGGGGCTCTATCTCTGGCATCAAATTCANAATCTTCCTGACCAGCAAGTGATTTCCTGTTTCTGCTGACTTCCTCATCTCTTCATCTGGGTGGGGTGGGGGTGAGGTCCGCTGGATACTAGAACCTTCCTGGAAGGCCAGGATCAAGACTTGAGGGGCTCTATCTCTGGCATCAAATTCAAGGAGCAGGTAGGAAGTTGGCAGAAGGAAGGATGAGGGCAGAAATCCAGAACTAAGCCAGTACTGATCCAGTAGAGAAATGCATCCATGTTGATGCAGAGTTGACTATTTTTAAATAAATAAATAAATAAATAAATAAATAAATAAATAAATATATATATTCAAACTACTGTACAATTGCAATCATCTCACACGTTAGCAAAGTAATGCTCAAAATTCTCCAAGCCAGTCTTCAAAAGTACGTGAACCATGAACTTCCAGATGTTCAAGCTGGATTTAGAAAAGGCAGAGGAACCAGAGATCAAATTGCCAACATCTGTTGGATCACAGAAAAAGCTAGAGAATTCCAAAAAAAACCCCATCTACTTCCGCTTCATTGACTATGCTAAAGCCTTTGACTGTGTAGATCACAACAAACTGGAAAATTNAGCTGGATTTAGAAAAGGCAGAGGAACCAGAGATCAAATTGCCAACATCTGTTGGATCACAGAAAAAGCTAGAGAATTCCAAAAAAAACCCCATCTACTTCCGCTTCATTGACTATGCTAAAGCCTTTGACTGTGTAGATCACAACAAACTGGAAAATTCTTCAAGAGATGGGAATGCCAGACCACCTTACCTGCCTCCTGCAAAACCTGTATACAAGTAAAGAAGCAGTAGTTAGAATTGGACATGGAACAATGGACTGGTTCAAAATTGGGAAAAGAGTACATTAAAGCTGTATATTGTCATATTGCTTATTTAACTTATATGCAGAGTACATTATGTGAAATGCTGGGCTGGATGAAACACAAGCTGGAATCAAGATTGCCAGGAGAAATATCAGTAACCTCAGACATGCTGATGACACCATCCTTATGGAAGAAAGTGAAGAGGAATTAAAGAGCCTGTTGATGAAGATGAAAGAGGACAGTGAAATCTGGCTTAACACTCAACATTCAGAAAACTAAGATCATGGCATCTGGTCCCATCACCTCATGGCAAATAGATGGAGAAACAATGGAAACAGGGACAGATTTTATTCTCTTGGGCTCCAAAATCACTGTGGACAGTGACTGCAGCCATGAAATTANCTCAACATTCAGAAAACTAAGATCATGGCATCTGGTCCCATCACCTCATGGCAAATAGATGGAGAAACAATGGAAACAGGGACAGATTTTATTCTCTTGGGCTCCAAAATCACTGTGGACAGTGACTGCAGCCATGAAATTAAAAGATACCTGCTCCTTGGAAGAAAAACAATGACAAACATAGACAGTGTATTAAAAAGCAGAGATTACTTTGCCTACAAAGGTCCATATAGTCAAAGCTATGGTTTTTCCAGTAGTCATGTACAGATGTAAGAGCTGGACAATAAAAAGGCTGAGTGCTTAAGAACTGATGCCTTCAAATTGAGGTGCTGGAGAAGACTCTTGAGAGTCCCTTGGACAGCAAGGAGATCAAACCAGTCAATTTTAAAGGAAATCCTGAATATTCATTGGAAGGACTAAAGCTGAAGCTGAAGTCCCAATGCCTGATGCGAAGAAAAAACACCCTGATGCTGGGAAAGATTGAAGGCAGGAGAAGGGGATGATAGAGGATGAGATGGTTGGATGGCATCACTGACTCAATGGACACTAGTTTGAGCAGACTCAGGGAGATGGTGAAAGAGAGGGAAGCCTGGCATGCTGCAGTCCATGGGGTGGCAAAGAGTTGGACATGAATGAGCAACTGAACAACAACAAAGGCAAAATTATTTTAAAAGAAAATTAAATTACAGAAGAGCAAAAGTCTAACATGCCAAAGACACTTTGTTTGATGCACTTAGTGTCAATAATTGGAGCACTTTTTAAGGCTTTTTTTCTACAAAAAAAATGGCATTGATAATGGCTCTGTACAATAATATTTAAAATAGCAGGAAGATGGAAACATTTCATACCATATTTTGGCAAACAGTTCTAAAGACAGCAAACACGCACTCAGTGGGTTTTCCTTTGCTTTAAAATGAGCTACCAGTAATTCTAAACCAAGTAAAAATGCATTGTTCCTGGATGGAATATAAGCAGTCATACTCGCAAAAATGTTTTGCAGTGAGTTCTTGGCTTCTGTGAAAATCCCAAAATAGCAAAGCAGAGATTAGAGTTTATTTTCAGATTCTATGACTGGTTTCCAACAACCTTCTATCAGTAGACTCACAGGCAAAATACTAGACACTCAGGATCAGATTCCATTCCTTGATGTAAGGATGGAACTTTTGTGGATTGCTGTCCTTGGCTAGCATAAACCAGCGAATAACCACGTATAGAATAAAATGCAAGACAGGCAGAAGGGCTAGCTTAATGTTTTTTGTTGTTGTTGTTGTTGCAGGAAAAAAAGAATCCATGCTAATACTAAGGTGAAACTAATGCTTACTTAGGGAATTTACCATTAGAGTAAGACAAAAGATCAGACTTCAAAGAGACCAGGTCTGTAACTTGGAAGTGAAGTCTTTTGCTGCATTTTGGCAACAGACTCTAACTTGGAGTATGCTCAGTCGCTTCAGTCATGTCTCTTTGTGACCCCATGACTGAACCCCAACTCCTCTGTCCATGGAATTTTCCAAGCAAGAATACTGGAGCAGGTTTCTATTTCCTCCTCTAGAGGATCTTCCCAACCCAGGAATCGAACCCGGGTCTCCTACATTGCAGACAGATTCTTTACCATTGAGCCACCTAGGGGAGCAACTTAAGAGTATACAACTATCTATTTGAGAACTCTCCTACTCCTCCAGTGCGGGGCAGACCCCTACCCTCCTGGAAACTTCTCATTTTAGATTTACAGAAAAGTGCAGAGAGAGCTCCCATATACAGTTCACCTAGTTTTCCCTCATATTAATGTTTTGTTGTTGTTGTTCAGTCACTAAGTCGTGTCTGACTCTTTACCACCCCGTGGACTGCACCATGTCAGGCTTCCCTGTCCACCATCTCCCGGAGTCTGCTCAGACATTGAGTCAGTGATGCCATCCAATCATCTCATCCTCTGTTGGTGACCTTCTCCTCCTGCCCTCAATCTTTCCCAGCATCAGGATCTTTTCCAGTGAGTCAGCTCTTGGTATCATGTGGCCAAAGTATTGGAGCTTCAGCTTCAGCATCGGTCCTTCCAACGAATATTCAGGGTTGATTTCCTTTAGGATTGACTAATTTGATCTCCTTGCAGTCCAAGGGATTCTCAATAGGACCTCAATACATTTGTCACAACTTAGGAACTAACATTAGTACAGTACTATTAACCCAATTTTTGATTCTATTCAGATTTCACCAGGTTTGGTTTGGTTCTTTCATTAGTGTTCTCCTTGTATCAGGATCCAATTCAGATACTATATTCTCTTCAATCATCTTGTCTTCCTAGTCTCTCTGGTCTGTGAGGGTTTCTGTCTCTTCTTACTATTCATAACTTTGACAATTCAGAGATATGCTAGCCAGGTGTCTTGTACGATGTCCATTAATCTGGGCTTGCCTGATGTTTGGGGGGAGGTTGTTATCATTATTGGTTTTGGGGTTATGATGGGTTTGTTTTTTGCATGCCTCTCAGCTTGTGGGATCTTAGCTCCCCAATCAGGGATCAAACCCAAAGTCCTCAGTAGGGAAAGTATGGATTCTTAACCACTGGATGCCCAGAGAATTCCCATGTCTTATGTTTTATTTTTTAATTGCGCTTAGTCACTCAGTCATGTCTGACTCTTTGCAACTCTATGGACTGTAGCCCGCCAGGCTCCCCTGTCCATGGGAATTCTCTAGATAAGACTATTAGCGTGGGTTGCCATGTCCTTCTCCAGGGGATCTTCTCAACCCAGGGATCAAACCCAGGTCTCCCGCATTGCAGGGGGGTTGTTTTTTTTTTTTTTTTTTTAATCATTTGAGCCACTAGGGAAGCCCTTTTAAAAAGTTTATTTATTTCTTATTTGTTTTGGGCTGCTCTGGGTCTTTGCTGCAGAGCATGGGCCTCTCATTGCGGTGGCTTCTCTTGTCGCAGAGCACAGGCTCTAGGTTTTCAGGCTTCAGTAGTTGCAGCACGGGGCACAGTTGTTGTGTCACATGGGCTTAGCTGTCCCCGCAGTGTGTGGAATCTTCCCAGGCCAGGGGTCAAACCTGTGTCCCCTGCACTGGCAGGTGAATTCTTTCCCACGGCACCATCAAGGAAGTCTTGGTGTTTTCTTAAAATTGTAGAGGGGCTATGGGTTTGTGGGAACCTTTCTGCCTCATCAGATCAGGGGATAAGTGCTATCGACATGACATCCTTGAGAATGTTAATCTTTATCATCGGGGTAAGGTAACAACTGCCAGGTTGCTATTCTTCCCGTTTCTCTTCTCTGTTCTCTAGAAGCAGGTCACTCAATCCAGCCTACTCTCAGGATGGCAGGAGTCAAGTTCAATGTTCTGGAGACAACATTTGACTTTCGGGACAACCCTTTGAGATTAAGGGAGACTGGAGCTCGTGTCACAGAAATAATGAGCACTCAACATGGTGCTGGGTACATACGGGCAATGGTTGCACCTATCGTCATCAACATTTGGCAGTCTCTCTCTTTTTAAATTTTAGTGTTTAGTTATTGGCTGCGCTGGGTCTTGGTTGCTTTGAGTGGACTTTCTCCAGTTGTGGCAAGCGGGGGCTGCTCTCTGGTTGCTGTGCATGGGCTTCTCACTGTGGTGGCTTCTCTTGTTGCAGAGCACGGCCTCTCAGGCAGCTGGGCTTCGGTAGTTGTGGTACACAGGTGGCTCCATGGCATGATGGCATGTGGGATCTTCCTGGACCAGGGATTGAATCTGTGTCCCCTGCACTGACAGGAGGCAAAGCTAGCCTTTTAGTCACAGACCCTAACCCTAGGCTCTGACCACAGCCCCATACCTGTCTAAGGGAGCAACCTGAGGCCAGAACACCTGTGTCTCACTCCAGCAGGCTGAGAGCAGGCACCACCCAGGTGTAAGTCGCCACAAGCCTACCTCCCATCACAGGTATTCAAAGCTAGATGTGACTGACTGTCCCCTTAAGGAAAGAGCCCCACTGTAAATTGAACAGAACAGGAAGTGAATTATGTTCCAGGTAATTAGCGTCTCCAGGGTAAAGCTGAGATACTTTCCCAGCGACCAGCCCCGCTGATGGAGCGCCATTCCTGATAGTCCTGTTCCTAGCCTTGACCTTTGAGGCTCCTCCGTGGTCTGACCCCACCTAGCCCTCCACCCTTCTCTGCCACTACTCAACCACCAAGATCCCCTCGCCCGGCCACCCTGAAGTCTCCTGGCTGTTCGTCCCAGTCACGAGTGCCTTGCTCATTCAGTGCTCTTCCTGGAACTCCTTCCGCCACCTAACTCTTACTCATTCTCTAAGACAAAGAGCAAGGCCACCTCCCCCAGGAGGCCTGCATGAGGTGACTTTAAGTTCCAATGGCTGTCAGCCAAGGGTCACTGTGTCTCCTCTGAAGAACATTTAGCAATGTCTGCAGACATTATGGGCTTCCCAAGTGGCTCAGACAGTAAAGAATCTGCCTGCAACTCAGGAGACCTGGGTTCGATCCCTGGGTCAAGAAGATTCCCTGGAGAAGCGCATGGCAACCCACTCCAGTATTCTTGCCTGGAGAATCCCATGGACAGAGGAGCCTGGTGGGGCTACAGTCCATGGGGTCACAGAGTCAGATGCCACTAAGTGGCTGAGCACAAGCATGAACTGTCATTAGCAGCGAGACTGAGAAACACAGATCCTTAGCTCTTGGCAGAGTCCCTGGCCCATGATAAGGACTCGGTAAAAGCAGAAAATGGTTAGATGGATGAAAGGAAGACAAGAGATGGCTCTTCTTTCTGACAAGCCCCTTGAAAGGGTTTAGGGGTGAACTTTGTCAACCTGAAGGTGTCTGTAAATAAGGGAGCTATAGATATAAGGATCATGCCACTCTTCCTGCTTAAAATCTTTCAGTGACTTCCCACTGCCTTTGGGATAAAAGTCCAAAAGTTATGGGCATTCAGAGAGTGATCATTTACAGATCCACCGAGACCTCAAAAGTACGTGTCTGGGCTTCTGACCTCAGTTGGGGTGGGTGTCTGATGACCTCCACTGGGGTGGGATCCTTGCACTTCTGGACCCTCCAACTCCCTAGACATGTTCCCTCTCCTGATCATGAAGTCTGGACTTAAACCGAAGACAGGTCACTTGGGGACTCCACCACCCAGGTTCTTAATTGAGAGCTCTCAAACACAGATTGTGTGTGGGCTTATTATTTATTTATTTGGCTACACCAGGTCTTGGTTGAGGCACGTGGGATCCTTCAGTTGCAGCATGCAGAACTTTTAGTTCAGCATTCGAACTCTTGTTGTGGCATGTGAGATCTAGTTCCCTGACCAGGGATTAAACCCAGACCCCTCGCATTGGGAGCAAGGAGTCTTAGCCACTGGATCACTAGGGATATCCTGATTGTGTACGTTTTGAAGTAAGCTTATTTGGGGGCGATCTTGACCTGGTTGACTAGCCTGGACCTGAGGGGAAAGCTCTTTGGCTCCTCTCCTGATTCCTACCCACCCTCTTCACCTATAGAGGGTCTGGATTAGACAAGTCTCAGGACTGGGGTGGCTGATGGTATCTGAGAGGATCCTGGCACGTGGAGGGGCATCTTGCATGTCTATAGGTGTCTGAAAACACCTCTGTGGGGGTGTCCAGCATGTGTTCCATCCTCTGAACACCCCTTTGGGGGTTTCTAATAGCATCTGTGTTGGAGGGAATCTAGAAGTTTCCATGTGAGGCTTTGATATATTTCAGAGTGTCTGAAAGCCTGTTTGCGGGTAGTTGATGGCTACTGGATGAAAGCGTCCAGTACTTTTGAGATATTTGGCATGTTTTTCAGATTCTGAATAGTTTGGGGGCATTTAAGGGACCAACAAGGGGTGTCTATTTTCCCTTGCCTGAAAGTGAGTTTTGAGTATCTGATGGTATCTGCTTGGGTGTCTGAAATGTGTTTGGGGTATCCGGTGGTATCTATGTTGCAGTGTCTGGGATCACCTGAGAGATAAATGACTCATGTTTTCAAGACTTGTAAGTTTTCACTTCCTGTAACCTAGGGTGCCACTTCTTCGCAGGAGACAGGCCTGTTCTCTCCATTTTTTGCACCCTCCCCTCTCAAACTTCTCTCCCCCGAGATTAATCCCCCTTTGATGTCCCCAGACTTCCACTGTACCCCACTTTCTGCCTCCAGATACCCCTAACTCCCCAAGTCGCCCCCTCCAAGCCCTGCTATCCTCTATCAGGAAACCCCTCCCAGACCTGCTAATCACCCAGGTTCCCGAAGACTCCACAAAACGCCCCGCAACTCCAATGATCCCTCCTTAAGATTCCTTCTAAGCGCCTCCCAGTCCCGCGAATACTTCGGGGGCCCCACTGACCCCCACCCCCAAAACGGCTCCCAACCCCGCTGATTTCCTCTCAGGCCTCCCCTAGACGCCCCTCTGCACGACTGACCCGCCCCTCAAGGATAGCCCTCACCCTCCTCGAAAGTACCTTTCAGTCCCCTCACCTTGCCTAAGCTCGAGCTAAAGACCCCTGTCTCCATCACCAGGCTGAGCCTCCAAGTCCCAGGTTCGTGCGACCCACCGATCCTCGAGCCACGCCCCCTTCCGGGCCACACCCTCTGACCCGCCCTTGGGGGCGGGGCCGCGCGTGCGCACCTCACCCCCGCGGCTTCCCGCTTCCGGCTCCGAGCCGAGGGCAGCCGTGGACCCCGGGAGGCCAGGAGGCAGCGGCGGCAGGAAAGCTAACGGAGCTGCGGGCGGCAAGTGACCTGCGGCAGACTAAGGTGAGGGCAGAGGGGCAGGTCTGAGGAAAACGAGGCTCGGGAGGAGGCCTCGGGCCCAACGAAGGCGCCGTCGGTTCCCGGGGTGGCCTCGGGCGCAGGACCCCCGAGGCTGCCTCTACTTCGGGGCCGGCCCCCGTGGGCTCGTCCATACTGGCGGGGGGATCCTGCAGTGCAGGCTGTCCCTTCCGTGCATGCAGGCTGTGTTTGTAGAAGGTACAGTTCAGACGATGCCCGCCGGCTCCGGCCGAGCTCCAGCCCTTGGGCAGTGCAACCTCCTTGGTTCAACAGGGAGAGGATTAGGTGTCCGGGATCTGGAGCTCCCGGGCAGGACCTGAGATGTGGTGATAACTCAGCACCGGGGGACTTGAAGCCTCTGAGCATCGCTCACTCCGTGGAGTCCACGTCCTCCTGCCAGTTGATCGTTAGGGTCACAAAATCATAGGAAGTGTGTGTGCTTTGAGTCTTTAGTTCTCCCTCCAGTTTCTTTCCTGTGGAAGAATTTAGATGGTGCGGTGCAGGAATCAGAGGCCCCTGGTCCTTGCATGGTTTATTGTAACTATCTTCTCCTCTCTTCTACCTGGTTCTCTGTTGAGATCGAAGTGGTAGAAGAGACGGCTGGCCCAGGGGATCAAAAGCGTTGGCGAAGCTTTACCTCGGAAATGAAGAACACAGCTTTTCTTCCTTTTGTTTCCGTTTGGGGGAGAGTGGAACTCCAGCCAGGATCGTAGAAGGACAGGTCTCTTCTTGTTGACTAGAGAAAGTTCAGGACAGGTGAACAGCCCTATGGCCAATGGCGATGTGGGGATGATTTTGCAGGTATCCGGGTGAATAATTCTGGAGTTGTATGGAGAAGTGTCAAGAGCACAGGCTTAAGTGTCAAATCACATCTGGGTTCTTCTGGTCCCAGTTTCCACCACTTAAATCAGTCTCCCCATCTTTAAACCCAGAATGAGGATCGGTTGTAGATTTGATGAGGTAAATACATGTAAGGTGGGAAGCACAGCCCCTGGCATATGGTTAATGCTCAATAAATGTTATATATTTTGTGCATGTGGTAATGCCCCCAGGTCTGTATTTTAATTTTTTTATTTTTATTGAAATATAGTTGATTACAATGCTGTTTTAGTTTCAAGTGTTCAGCAGTGATTCAATTATACATATACATATTTGTTGTTGGTTAGTCACTAAGTTGTGTCCGACTCTGTGACCCCATGGACTGTAGTCTACAGGCTCCTCTGTCCATGGGATTTCCCAGGCAAGAATACTGGAGTGGGTTGCCGTTTCCTTCTCAAGGGGATCTTGTCAACCCAGGGATCAAATGTGCATCTCCTGCATTTCAGGCAGATTCTTCACTGCTGAGCTACCGAGGATTCCATATATATAAATATATTCCCATATATGTATATTCCTATATATATATACACACACACACACATATATACATTCTTTTTCATACTCTCTTCTGTTATAGTTTATTACAAGATAGTTCCCTGTGCTATACAGTAGATCCTTGCTGTTTACCTATTTTATATATAAACAGGTAAACAACAGGTGTGTGTATGTTAATCCCAAATTCTTAATTTATCTTCCTGCCATCCCCTTTGGTAACCATCAGTTTGTTCTCTATGTCTGTGAGTCTGTTTCTGTTTTGTAGTTACCTTCATTTGTATCATTGTTTTAGATTCCACCTGTAAATGCTATCATATGATATTTGTCTTTCTCTGACTTACTTCATTTAATACTCTAGGTCCATCCATGGTGCTTCAAATGGCATCTTTTTCTGTTTTTTTAAAATCTCAGGCCCGTATTTTTCAGTCAACATTCCAAGTAATAGAGAGTCTCGAAAATGTGAGCATCTCAGTTGTTGTTTGGACTGGGTTGCAGTTTATGTTTTATCAATAGTTCGCTAGTTCTGTGGGTCAAGCCCTTCTAAGGGGGTGGAAGAAGCTGTGCTAAAACGAGTAAGAGGGGCTTCCCTGGCAGTGCAGTGTTGAGGGCTCTGTGCTTCCATTGCAGGGGGCAAAGGTTTGGTCCCTGGTCAGGGAACTAAAATCTTGCATGCAGCACAGCTCAGCCCCAAAATAAAGGAGTGGGGTAGTTCTTTTTTAATTCTTGTCAGTGTAACTTGTTTGCATTGTGTATCGCTTACTTCCCGTTTCAATGGCATGCAGGAGAGAAAGGAGATTCTTTGAATCTCTTTTCTTTCTCTTTTTTTTTCTTCAGTCGATTTAACAATGCCCCCACGTTGAAAGCTGTGGTAGCTTGTACATTGTTCCTGGTTGAAACCTTGGTATACTTTTCATTCTTGTCACACAGTAGTGATTACAGCCAGTTGCCCTTGTCACCAGCGCACCCCCCGCCCCCACGGGACTAGGGCTGTGGTCACCAGCTGTGCCTCCCTGGCTGTTTACCTTCCACGTGCTTAGCATATTTCTGATCCTCATGTCAAGGTCTCCTTCATTTTTCTTCACTCTTCCTGGGTCCTGTTTCCATTTCTGCAAATTCCACCCATGACTTTTTAAACATTTTCCTCTAGGCTCTCTTAAGTCATCTTAAGCCCAGAGGCTTTGTTAGGTCCAGCTAGTCACTGTTTCTTCATTATTTGTGAGTTAAACTTTACTTTTCCCCTGAAAGTGGTGAAGAGCTGCTCTTGGTTTGTAAACCCTCTCTCCAGGTACAAAGCAATTCCCTGTACAGCTCCTGAGCGGCCACTAAGAATTTTTCTGGAGGAGGAATGTGGCTGACGGGGGAGGGGCAGTCTGATTCAAATAATGTCCTCCGGGAGGCCTCAGTGAAAGGACCCCTGCAGCTATGCTCCTTTTGTGTGTGTGTGTGTGTGTGTGTGTGTGTGTGTGTGTGAATAAAATTGCCTTGGATGTAAGCGGTAAAGAATCCACCTGCAATGCCTGAGACACAGGAGACTCAGGTTCAGTCCCTGGAGAAGGAAATGACAACTCACTCCAGTATTCTTGCCTGGAATATCCCATGGACAGAGGAGCCTGGCGGGCTACAGTCCATAAGGTTGCAGAGTGAGAGGCTAAGCACAGAGGCAAGCAAGCTTACTAAATTCAACTGGTATGCTGCTTCTCTGCTTTGGTTCTTAAGTAGATTTATAGTTGCCATTGAGATTAAAGTTGCAGTTGGTTTTGTTCAAGGTATCACTATATCTTGAGAAAATTATTCTAAAGATTTTAATGAAGGGGATATATATTTAACATATTGCACGTGGTTACATTTTAAATGCATGTCAATTTTTTTTAACTGGCATATAATTGCTTTACAATGTTGTGTTAGTTTCTGCTGCACAACAGTGGTGAATCAGCCATATAAAGTTATGACCAACCTAGATAGCATATTCAAAAGCAGAGACATTACTTTGCCAACAAAGTTGGACTGTGAAGGAAGCTGAGCGCCGAAGAATTGATGCTTTGGAACCGTGGTGTTGGAGAAGACTCTTGAGAGTCCCTTGAACTGCAAGGAGATCCAACCAATCTGTTCTAAAGGAGATCAGTCCTGGGTGTTCATTGGAAGGACTGATGCTAAGGCCGAAACTGCAGTACTTTGGCCACCTCATGTGAAGAGTTGACTCATTGGAAAAGACCCTAATACTGGGAGGGATTGGGGGCAGGAGGAGAAGGGGACGACAGAGGATGAGGTGGCTGGATGGCATCACCGACTCGATGGACATGGGTTTGGGTAAACTCTGGGAGTTGGTGATGGACAGGGAGGCCTGGCGTGCTGTGATTCATGGGGTCGCAAAGAGTCGGACACGACTGAGCAACTGAACTGACTGACTAACTGAACTGATACGTATACCTCCTCCCTCTTGAGCCTCCCTCCCACGCCCCCATCCTACAGAGCACGGAGCTGAGCGCCCTCAGTTCACTTCCCACTAGCTAGCTCTCTTACACATGGTAGTACATATATGGCTTCCCTGGTGGTTCAGCAGTACAGAATCCACCTGCCAGTGCAGGAGATGCAAGCTCGA
The DNA here is from genome assembly GCA_006410875.1 of Neotragus pygmaeus. Lineage (NCBI taxonomy): Eukaryota > Metazoa > Chordata > Mammalia > Artiodactyla > Bovidae > Neotragus > Neotragus pygmaeus. Next base: position 21,576 of record SJYV01008722.1, read on the forward strand.
CCCCTGAATTTGGAAGATCCTCTGGAGGAGGAAATGTTGTATTCATCAGTGCAAGTCTCTATTTGTCCCACCCTCTCCTTACCACCACCACCACCTCATGTCCACAAGTCTCTTCTCTACATCTGTAGACGCATGTCACTTTAAAAGAAAAAAAAAAGCTTCACTAAGACATAATTCACATACCATAAAATTCACCCTTTTAAAGCGTGCCTTTCTGTGCATTTTAGGACATTCACAAGCTCATGCAACTGTCACCACTGTCAACCCCCGGGACATTTTATCAGCTGGTCATTCCTACAGATGGATTTCAGGAGGAGAGAAAGGCCATAGTAAGAGGGTATAAGTGGGTGCCCCCTCCGTCACATTGTGGGGTGGAGGAAGGGCAGGACCCCATCAGACTGCTTGGCTGGAATCCAGTGTGATCCCATGAGGACAATTTATTGTTCAGTCACTCAGTTGTATCTGACTCTTTGTAGCCCCGAAGACTGAAGCACACCAGGACAGTTACACTGTTTATGGATAACTCTGATTTGCTGAGATTAATTTTCAGAGGGAAATTGAATTTAGAAGAATAAATTGCGAAGTCATCCGCAGTAGATTTAGTGTACTCCTCTGTCCCCTCATAAGATTGAAATGGACAGTAACTGACCAGATACAATGTGGAGCATCCCTGGGCATCACGGCAGTAAGGGAGTCAGCTCTGGGTCATCTGGGAGTCAGTTCTCATCATGTCAGGACATGGGACTGATGGCAGATCCTTGTGACCCTTTGCATCATCCCCTCCGGGGCTCTCTGTCTAAGAACTGAAAGAGAAACAGGAAGACGGAAAGATGGAGACCCTCAAACACTCCTGATGGGACTGTAGAGCAGGGCAACAACTGTGAGAACAGTCTGGCAGTGCCTGTAAAGGTCAGACATAGATTTCCCATAAGATCCAGGAGTTCCACCCCTAGGTATGTGCCAAAGAGAAAAGAAAGCCTAGGTCTACACAAAAATTGGCATAGAAACATCACAGGAGCATTGTTCACAACAGCCAAAGAGTAGAAACAATCTCAATGTCCATCAGCTGATGAATGGATAAAGAAAACATGGGCCAGGAAGTTCCCTGTGGCCTAGTTTCAGGATTCCAGGCTTTCACTGTTGTGACTCCAGTTCAGTCCCTGGTCAGGGAACTGAGACCTCGGAAGCCATGCAGTGTGGCCCCCAAAAAAAGGAAGAATGGGAGAAAGGAAATGTGGGCCATCTATGCGGTGGATTATTCTTCAGCAGTGCAAAGGAATGAAGCGTTGACACACTCTACAGCTTGGCTGAGTCTCAAAACTATGTGAAAGCTCAATGAAAGAAGCCAGTCCCCAAAGGCCACATAGTGTCTGATTCCATTTACGCAGTAGATTCAGAACAGGCAAATCCACGGAGACACCAAAAAAGTAGATTAGTGCTTGCCTGGGGTGGGGAGAGGGGGAAATGGAGAGTGACAGCTAAGGGGTCCAGGGTTCCTTTTGAGGGTAAGGAAAATGTTCTGAAACTGACACACAACTCTGAATAAATTGAAAGCCATCAGACTGTACGCTTGAAAAGGATGACTTGCCTAGTATTTTAATTCCATTTCAAGAAAGCTGTTGAGGGGCTTCCCTGGTGGCTCAGTGGTAAAGAATCCACCTGCAATGCAGGAGACCCAGGTTTGATCCCTGGGTCAAGAAGATCCCCTGCAGAAGGAAATGGCAACCTGCTCCAATATTCTTGCCTGGGAAATCCCATGGAGAGAAGAGCCTGGTGGGCTACAGCCCATAGGGTCACAAAGAGTCGGACGTGATTTAGCGACTAAACAAGAAAGTTGATTATAGACTCAGGTCCCTGCCACGTGGGAGACAGAGTTCTCAGTGCTGTCCGTCAGGACAGGCCAGTTGAGGCCAAGACTTGGGGTCACTGTCACCCTGGATGTGTCCCAGGCGGGAGAGTCCTCTGTGGCGGGGTGGTGGCTGGGCCAGGCCTCAGCGGCTGTGAGCAGAGGGAGAATGGTGTACAAAGGCTCAGAGTCAGGAAATGATGTGCCATCTGTCATATCTTATAGACCAGGGTGGACCCAATGGCTGCCTCCATCCTCAGGTGAAGGAACAGGAAAGAGGGGAGGCTGGAGACAGGGTGGCCTGAGCGGTGATGATCGGTTGAACCCAAACAAACAAAGACTGTAGAAAGAGGATAGAGTTCAGGTCGCTTCACAGGTAGATGAGTGGGGGCTTTGTCGGTGGTGGTGTGGGAGAGAGGGTGACGGAAGTGACCAGACGAATGCTGGGCCCCAACGTCATCAGCTAGGAGAATGCTTCCCTACGCAGCCTGCAGCTCCCAGGAGCCGACCCTCACTGGTCTGGCCAGTTGGAGCTCTCTCCAAGTTTGTCTTGCTTTGGAGATTGGGGAAGACTGTGCCATCCCCTCAGATCAAGGGTCTCTTCCCGCCTCCCCACCTCCACCCCATCCCAGTGTCTTTCAGAGTTCAAGAACATTGTAGAAGATCTGTAGACCACCAGGGATCTTGAAGTTGTAGCTCTTTTGGGATGGAAGGGGAGCGGGGCAGAAGGGTAACTTATGTCACTCACAATTTTTAGCTGGGGCATGTGGAATCAAGTTTCCTAACCAGGGATGGAACCCCGCCCCCTGCATGGGGAGCGAGGAGTCTTAGCCAGCTGGACCCTCAGGAAAGTCCCACGGTGTCTATTTAGAAAGCAGGCACTGCCTGCTAGGGGTTTGGAGGAGAGGGAGGGAGGGGACAGGTGGAGAATCCAGCAGCACAGTGATGTGAAAACCTTCAGAAATGAAATCTGACAGCAGAACAGCAACCTGACTCGTGTGCTTATGTAACCAGCTGCAGGAGTCTGATGCCCGTCAGCCGGGTGGTTTCTCATCCTTGCTTTTCTGGCCATTCCCAGCAGACATCAGCTAACACACACACACACCGAGGTGTTATTTGTGGAGAGTTGTGGTTCTGGAGATCAAGGAGACATTACTTCTCTTCTCTGTTCTGGAACTATAGCGGGCCCCTCCCACCCCATTGATCCTGTGGAAACATGGCCCAAAGATGCCCATGTCTTAACCCCCAAGAACTTTGAATAGATGACCTACCGTGGCCAAAAGGAATTTTGCAGGTGTGAGTTAGTTAAGGATCTGGAGGAGGGGAGATAATCCTTGGTTATCTGGATGGCTTCAGTGTCGACACTAGGGTCCTTATGCAAGGGAGGTGGGAGGGTCCAGGTCAGAGAAGGTGATGCTATGACCGAAGCAGAGGTCAGAGACAGGTTAGAAGATGCCAGCTTTAGGACTTCCCTGTGGTCCAGTAGTTAAGAATCTGCCTACTGATTCAAGGAAAATTCCACATGCTTCAGTGCAGCTAAGCCTGAGAGCCCTAGAGCCTATGCTCTGCAACAAAAGGAACCACCACAGTGAGAAGCCCGCACACCGCGACTAGAGAGTAGCCCCAACTCACTGCAACTGGAGAAAGCCTGTGCACAGCAGTGAACACCCATGCAGCCAAAAATAAATAAATAAAAATAAACGTGTATTAAAAAAACTTTCAAAAGAAGATGCTAGCTTTGAAGGTGGAGGAAGGGGCCACGGAACCACGGGAAGCAGGCAGCCTCTAGAAGCTGAAAGAGGTCAGGAAACAGTCTACCCTGGAGCCTCTGGAAGGATTGCAACCCTGCTGTTTTACACTTCCGACCTCCAGAACCAAAAGAGAATATATTTGTGTTGTTCTCAGCCAGTGTTTGTGGTAGGTTGACACAGACAAAATAGGAAAATCGCACACCTGGTTTCCCATGTGGCTCGGCAATAAAGAATCCACCTGCCAATGCAGGAGACGCGGGTTCGATCCCTGAGTCAGGAAGGTCCCTTAGAGGAGGACAGGGCAACCCACTCCAGTATTGTTGCCTGGAGAATCCCATGGGCAGAGGAGCCTGGCCAGCTACAGTCCATGGGGTCTCAAAAAGTCAGACAAAACTAAAGTGACTGAGCGCACGACATACCTGGTTTTCCTTCTCGTTTGACTCGGGAGTCCCCGGCTCACAGCCTGCCCTCCCTCACTTTCCCTTCTCACTCCAGGCCTTTGTCAGGAGGCCACTGTCACCCCTCCTTCACTGACCTGCCCGAGGCCGCTTCTCTGAACACAGGACCATGAGCAGCTGAGCACAAAGATGACAGCAGGGCCCTCGGGTCTGCCTCTATCCTGCTGGAGATGCTAGCTAAACTCTCTAATCCTTGGTTTCCTGTCCATCGAATTACAAACATACCACTCCTTGTTTCCTAGGGCTGTTGTTGCTGGGGGAGCGCTCCCACAGCGTCTGGGTGTGTTCATTCATTCGCGCACCGGTCATTCATTCATTCAGCAGATTATTTATTACCCAGTACCCGCTGTGAACCAGGTCCTAGAATTGCAGCGGTGAATACAACTTTGCTCTTTTTGTTTTTAACTTTAAAGAATCACTTCTTTCAAAATGAATAAATAAATGGATAGTTTTGTCCTTAAATGAAGTGCAACCACAGTGGTCTCCTCCAGAAATCCAAGGAACAGTTATTGTAAGTCCTACCTGGTAAATCAGTGCTTCCAAATCTGTCACCAGGTTCCCCCTCCCACCCTAACCCCGCTGATGATCAGGAAGCTAAAATCTTCGTTGTGGTGTGTTTCTTTCTTCTAGAATGTCCCCAGAGCTTCAATCAAAGGGGAAAGCCCCCAGCTTCCCCACCTGCTGGGGTGAGCTCTGCCGTCCACAGGCTCAACCATTCTGCTGCTGCTATTTTAAATTGGGATATTATAATTCACGGGGCTTCCCTAGTGGCTCAGATGGTAAAGAATCTGCCTGCAATGAGGGAGACCTAAGTTCCATCCCTGGGTTAGGAAGATCCCCTAGAGAAGGGAATGGCTACCTCCTGCAGTATTCTTGCCTGGAAAATTCACATACCATAATATTCACCCTTTTAAAATGTATGAGTCAGTGGTTTGTAATATAGTCACAGTGTTGTGCAATCATCCCCACTGTCTTAATTCTAGAACATTCTCATCATCCGCAAAGGTAATCTCGTACCCATTAGCCATCACTCCCCTTTTCCCCATCCCCAGGCACAAATCTACTTCCCATCTCTATGTATTTGCCTATTCTGGACATTTCCTATCAATGAAATCACAACAGGCAGCCTTTTGCATCTGATTTCTTTTACGTAACGTTTTCAGGCTTCATCCACGTTGTCACCTGGGTCTAGCTGTGTTTTGTTTTGTTTTAAATATTTATTTATTTTGGCTGCACTGGGTCTTAGTTGAGGCATGCGAACTGTTAGTTGCAGCATGCAGGATCTAGTTCCCCAACCAGGGATCAAACCCAGGCCTCCTGCATTGGGAGTGTGGAGTCTGAGCCACTGGACCACCAGGGAAGGCCCTCTATATTCTTTTCCACTTTCTTTTCCCTGGTGGTTTGTCCCCAGCTATTGAGTGTAGTTCCCCGTGCTGTGCAATAGGGCCTTGTTAATCCTTTCTTCTGCCTCCATCTTCATGTGGCCTCCTCCTCTTTGCCTATCTGTGTGTCTCTCTGCGTCCAAATCTCCCTCTTCTTTCCCTTATAAAGACACCATCATTTGGATCTCGGGCCCACCCTAAATCCAGGATGATCTCATCTTGAGATCCTTGACTTGATTACATCTGCAGAGACCCCATGTCCAAATAAGGCCACCTTCTGGGATTCCGGGTGGACATGAAACTGGGGGGGATTTTATGCCACCCACCCACCGCAGGAACTCTCTATTTCCAGTGACTTGTAAATGAGAACAGGCTTACAGGAGCTGTTAGTACTTAATCCATACATTCTTTAGAACACATCGTAACTTTCGGCTATTTTAAAATTAAGGGTTGGACTCGAGCTCGCTCTCAGGAACCCAGTTTAAGTGAGGAGAGAAAAGAGATTGACCTTAAGGAGAACTAGTTCCTCACTTGGGAAGTGTCTAAATCTGAATCCTCTGTGGGTATAATTTGCTGTAAAATATAAATTGGTGCCTAATACATTACAGTGGGTCAAAATGTTTGGNTAAGTGAGGAGAGAAAAGAGATTGACCTTAAGGAGAACTAGTTCCTCACTTGGGAAGTGTCTAAATCTGAATCCTCTGTGGGTATAATTTGCTGTAAAATATAAATTGGTGCCTAATACATTACAGTGGGTCAAAATGTTTGGCTATTTGCCTGTCCTCTGTATCATCTGCTGCTTCTCCATGTGTTCAGATACCACCCTCTTAAATACAAAAGTCTTGTTGCCTTAGAGAGGGAAAAAAGGTTCTGTCTGCCTAGCCCTCCACCTAGCTTACATAAGCACATGAAAAGTGTTTTCTTCCTGACCTTGAGACATGAGATATATTAAAATGTATTCAAGCTCACAGCGTTGCAGTACTAAAAGGAATACTAATGAAGGTTTTGCAAGGTTCTGGAATTTTCCAAGTGTAGGAGCCAGTTAGAACCAGCATTCTCAGGACAGTGGGAATCTTGAGATAGTCAGAAACCCACCCCTCATACCTGTTTGCTACCAACATGAGCCGTTTCAGGGCTCTGGAATTCAGTAATGACTCCACACAGCCAAACTACTTCCCTGCTTCCTTTATTCCATTCCCTGTGTGTGTCAGGAATTAAAAAGGGGAGCATCACATGAGCCCTTCTGGGTGCATGTTGATTGCAGGGAATAGGCCCTCCTTTCCCAAACAAACTAATTAGATACGGTAGACCAGGGCTCAGCATTCTTTTTCTATAAAAAGCCCAGGAGTAAATACAGCCTCTGCAGGCCACAGAGCCTGCTTCACAGCTGCCCTACCTGCTAAAGCAGCCCCAGACAACAAGTGGGCGTGGCCTGGGTGCCAATAAAACTTTATTGACTAAAACTGGTCGCTGGCCCAAGGACCAGAGTCTGCCACCACCTGATTTTACAACAGACTCCTGATTTTTCCCGTTCTCTTTCTAGGCCCATGATTCTGATCCTGTAAATATGGTGAGGGGACAGGAGTTCCTGGCAGGTGTGAGTGTGCACTGGGAACTCCATGAAAGGTCTTCTTGCTAAGCCTCCCCAACCTCTCACCCCATTTCAGTTGTCTTCACAGACATGCAGTGCCCTTGAATGATTTCCCAGGCCATTGCAAGCAAGGTTCAGTTTTGTTTTTCCTTTTAGCATTGTAGGTTTGTGTTTTTCTTTCCTGCCTTCCTCCTTGAAAAGAATGGTTTTTATCTACTGAAAGAGAAACCCACTGACCTGCGTCAAGTGTTTGATTTCCCCTGCCCTCCTCACAGCCACCTCTGCTGACGTTTGCTCTTTATTTCCTGCATTAAAGGTTTTAAAAATAATACTATTATATAATCAGGCCAGTTGGGGTTTTCTGCAAGATTTCAGATTCGACGTAGCTACACCTGAATTAATCTTTTCAAAATCACTTTGTTTTCATTAAAATGTTTTTATCATGTCATTTTGATTTCTGGACAGTCAGTTGAATTAGCGTAATTGCTTAAAACATGCCAATCAGGAAAGCCTGCTGACTTGCTAGCAGGGCCTCAGCGGGTGGAATGGTTTTGCTGGGGCCCCTACAGTCCAGCCTCTGGCCTTGCCCGCAGAGGGATGAAATAACTTATCCACAAAGCATATGCTTTTTTTAGGGTCTGAATTCCTTGTGAATGAGGCTGAAGGTGCCTTTTTGCCTGATACCAGAAAGTGGTAGGAAATAGAGCGAAGGGAAGCGGATAAGCTCTGGGACAAGCCTGCGCTGTGCAGGGGTGTCCTCCTCACGTCCTTCCCAGCTGTGTTCATATCGAAGCATCGCGATCACACCTTTGTCCTCCTGACCCGATTTGCCCTTTTCATCCTCATGTCGGAAGGCTGTTTTCCCTGGTGGTTGGTGTTATCATTTAGGAGTGATTCTTACTAGTTTACTTTTTTTTTTTTTAGCACTATAGAATATTTTTTAGTTGAAGTGTTCATTTTCAATAGTTCATTTACAATATCATGTT
>SJYV01008724.1:0-22819 GCA_006410875.1 Neotragus pygmaeus
TATATATCCAGTGTTATGAATCTTCAGTTATTTCTGATTCTTTTGTATAAGCTCTGTGAGCCCTATGATTTGTTTACCTTTGTAAATCCTGTCAACCAGGCTGACAACTGGGAAGGTAGGTGCTGCGAATGGGTAGCTACCTCTAATCAAGAGAAAACATTTTCTCTGGAAGCCCAGAACAACAATATGAAGCAGAGCAGAACAGAAGGTCCAGCCCAGGGTCTTAGGAAGAACAACTGACTGAAAATTTCAGCCTAGAAGCCTGGCAGCGCTGACCTCAGGAGGAAATAAAGACCCAGTTTGGGGGGCCATATGATGCCTAGAGCCTAAGATTATCTTACAATTTGAGAATGGTTTGATTTAAGGCTAATTCCATTCAAAATGTTTGATACCATTCCTGATAGGTGCTTATGGCTACTCCTTGAAGTCATGGGCTATATATTTAATGTTCCTAACTGATGTATCAATGTTCAATATATGGATAGACTCCAAAAGTCATGGGCTATATATTTAATGTTCTTAACTAATGTATCAATGCTCAGTATATGGATGGACTCCAAGTGTATGGGCTGGTGGACTGATGTGGACTTAAAAAATAAAATAAAACCTTTACTACAGAAGGAATAACCAGTGTAACACCTTTTAAGCTTTACTCTTACCCTCAACCAGATGTGTCCAAATAAGTGAATCAGAGATCCTGGAAGTTTCTCAGGGCTTCACTCAATGGTTTGACTTCCTAGGGCTGTTGGGGCAGAAAATGCCACTAGTCACGATGTTATTATATTTTAGTAGGATTTTTTCTACGTTGACTGGCTGAAACAAGGAGGTAGGTCAAAAAATAACTTCATACTAATATCTGCTTCCATGGTAAATCATCTCATGTGTGTATACATACATAAGTATTCTGAGTAGTGCCCACTGACACTAAAGAGAGGTTCCTGCATCATATTATAAAAGAGAAAAACACATAGGAAAAAGTAAAACGCAAAGGACTTCTCCCTCTCAGACATGCAAATAATGAGAATGTAGAGGAAGGAACTTCACATTCAAGCTGCACCTGCACACCCACAATATTCTCACTAAGTGAAGTGTATCAGAGAAAGAAAATGGGAAAATATACTTAAAAAAGACTTCATCAAAGACATCTATTCATAGCCAGTAAGCACATGAAAAGATGTTGAAAATCATGTCATCAGAAAAATGCAATTTAAATCACAGCTAAATACCACCTCACACCTACCAGAATGATTAAAATAAAGAGACATGTTTGAGAGAATCTGGAGAAACTGGAACCCTCTGCTGAGAATATAAAAGGCACAGTTACTTTGATAGCTTCCGAAAGAGTTAAATATTATATAAACTCATCATAGTAACCACTTATGGTGACAATTGTGTTTATATGACATGTCCTAAAAAGGAATACCTACAGAAACAAAATGTAAAGACTGGCTGCCTGGGGCTAGAGGTGGCAATGGGAAGTGTATGCCAATGGGCACATAGGATCTTCTGGGGGGAGATGGAAATGTTCTAAAATTAGATTGTGGTAAAAGTTGCATAACTGTAAATTTTCTGAAAATCTTTGAAATTATACATTTGAAACTGGAGTATTTTATGGTATGTAAATTTATCTAAAAAGCATAAGATTAAATTAAATAACTGTGTTATAACCCAAATGTTTGTAAAAGCAGAAATGAATTACTTCTCTATCTACATCAAACCAAAGCTGAGCCAAAAATGTCAAATGTATATTAATACCTACAAACTACATATTCACATAACTACACAGATATTTAAAACTACTGAAAACTCTTTGCAGTATTTTGATGGGTTTTGCTTTGAAAAGTTTAGAGTAATGTATCAAAATAAATTTAATATTTAAAAAATGACTACTGTTTTTCTCAAAGCAATTCTATCATAATCATCATTATTAGCATATTTAATAATCATGGTATGTATTAACCTAACAAACAATGAAGCCATGGAACCCATTCAAGGACACTTGTGGATGTAATAACCTAAACATTCGTCTGACATCTTCATTCAAGATATCTCTTCCAAGATGAGAAAAGGATTCCTTCCTGAGGCAACACATTTAATGGTATTCTGAATCCCAGGAAAATATTTTCAAGTTTCTAACAAATATCTTTACTTGCATGATCTAGAGCAATGTTTTCTGATAAAACTTTCTGCAATAATATAAATGTTTTATAATCTGTGGTCCAATATAATGACCACCCCCTAGCAACATGTTACTGTTAAGAACCTGAAATGTGGCTAGTGGACATGAGGTCCTAAGATTTAATTTTAATTAATTCTAATGAATTTAAATTTAAATAACTGTGTATGGCTAATGGTTACCATATTAGATAGCACAGGGCCAGAAGTCCATCCAATTTAAATGAATAAGGAAAACTGAAGTCCTACTCCTTCTTGAAAAATCTACTTATCCTCTTGTTGTACTCCCCATCTCAATGAAAGTTACAATCATTCATCCATTCTAGAAATCTTGGAGTCATCCCAGAGATGACTTGCCATCTGCTTGCCATCTGTCATCCAACCCTAGTAATTCTCTACCTTCAAAGTGACTTTTTATTCTTGTCTGCCCTCTGTATTTCACTGCTTCGTGCTTCATTCTTTTCATGTTTTTTTTATTTCTCACCTCATCTTGTACCAGTCTGTTTTGTCTCTATGTCACTTATTTCACTAGCCTACAGCCTCTGTCTCTGAGTGACTGCCACAGTAACTTTTACAAGGCATGTCTGAAAATGCCTCCCTACTCTTGAAATCCTTCAGTGTCCTCCATTGTATTCTAGACATAATCTAAATTTTATTTGAGCTTCTTTGTTATGTGGCCTCTCTTGTACTTGTCATGACTCAGCTCTGCTCCCTCACACCATTTGCACAGGTTGTCCTCTTACATCATACTGTAGACTGTCTTCTATGTTTTTATAGGGAAGGCAGGAATCACAGACAACAAGAATAGATGATCCAGATGCAGACTGAGGGGATGTAAGTGTTCCGTCCCCCACTTAGCTTCTCTTAGGTCACACTTCTTAAGCTGTAAAAGTGGAATAATAACAGCAAATACCTCTTAGAGTTAACAATATAATGCTCATAAAGCATAAACTTGTGTTTGAGGTTAAGTATGCATTCCATGAATGTTTGCTATTGTTATGAATATTCTTGACTTATTCATCTTATGGAACACTACTTATATTTCAAGAATTCAGATACCATATTGCCAAAGATATCATTTGTAATGACCTTCTTTCTCCCAATCAATTTGTCATCCTAAGCTATAATTCTATAATTAAATTGGCATGCAGTTTTATGACTCAATGTATAGGGGATACTGTTAAATTTTTATATTTATCTCTTCTTCTGCTACTGCTAAGTCACTTCAGTCATGTCCGACTCTGTGCGATCCCATAGACGGCAGCCCACCAGGCTGCCCTGTCCCCGGGATTCTCCAGGCAAGAACACTGGAGTGGGTTGCCATTTCCTTCTCCAATGCATGAAAGTGAAAAGTCAAAGTGAAGATGCTCAGCCATGGCCGACTCTTAGCGACCCCATGGACTGCAGCCTACCAGGCACCTCCGCCCATGGGATTTTCCAGGCAAGAGTACTGGAGTGGGTTACTGAAGCCTATAAACATCTAAGAGTAGGAACTATGGTTCATTCAGGATAACTCACTTGTGCCAACATNACCCCATGGACTGCAGCCTACCAGGCACCTCCGCCCATGGGATTTTCCAGGCAAGAGTACTGGAGTGGGTTACTGAAGCCTATAAACATCTAAGAGTAGGAACTATGGTTCATTCAGGATAACTCACTTGTGCCAACATCTAATCTACTACAGATATTCAATAAATATGACCTTCCCATATGAAGTTACAAAAACAGTACAGTTTTTTAGGGATGAGCATGTTGTGGTTCAGTTGCAAAGTCATGTCTAACTCTTTGTGATCCTGTGAATTACAGCATGTGAAGCCTGCTAGGAGACCGAAATTTCTAGGATTGATGGAGGTTAATCACTCAATAAGCTTCCAGGTTAGTTGTTGAAATGTGTAGTCTACTGGTACTGCTTTGATTACATTGCACAACCTGCAACTCGAGCATCGAACAAGGCCCCTAGATCAAAAAGTTGGAATGCAGCCAAACTTGGGTCAGACTAGGTACAGCTCATTTTACTCTAGGCTATTCATTTAATTCCAAAACAAGTCTTCATCAGAATCCTAACTGGGGAGAAAAACACTAACTATGATTTTTCTCTGATATATATAGCCTCTAAGAAGTCAACATGTGAGCAGATATGAGAGGTTACCCTCAAGTCAAGATATAATTTGCTCACTTTTGTAGACGATGTTATCTTGACAAAGTAGCTCTAAACTCAGCCCCTTACCAGTTTTGAAATGTTTCTCTTCTACCACAATTACACTGGCATAGTGAAGGATATTATATTGAAACCTTTGGTGGTTAGTTCTATATACTAACAAGATTAAGCTATGTTGTTCATTCGCTAAGTCATGTCTGATTCTTTGCGACCCCATGAATGGCAGCATAACATACTTCCCCATCCTTCACTATCTCCCTGAGTTTGCTCAAATTCATGTCCATTGGGTCAATGATGCCATCCAACCATCTCAATCTCTGTAACCCTCTTGTCCTCAATCTTTCCCAGCATCAGGGTCTTTCCTAAGGAGTCAGCTCTTTGCATCAGGTGGCCAGATTATTGGGGCTTCAGCTTCAGCATCAGTCCATCCAATGAATATTCAGGGTTGATTTCCTTTAGGATTGGCTGGCTCCATCTCCCTGCAGTTCAAGGGACTTTCAAGAGTCTTATCCAGCACCACATTTCAAAAGCATCAATTCTTTGGCCTTCAGCCTTCTTTATGGTCCAACTCTCACATCCATACATGATTACTGGAAAAACCATAGCTTTGACTATACAGATATTTGTTGACAAAGTGATGTCTCTGTTTTTTAATATGCTTTCTAGGTTTGTCATAGCTTTTCTTCTAAGGAGTAACTGTCTTTTAACTTCATGGCTGCAGTCACTATCTGCAGTGATTTTGAAGCCCAAGANCAGATATTTGTTGACAAAGTGATGTCTCTGTTTTTTAATATGCTTTCTAGGTTTGTCATAGCTTTTCTTCTAAGGAGTAACTGTCTTTTAACTTCATGGCTGCAGTCACTATCTGCAGTGATTTTGAAGCCCAAGAAAATAAAGTCTGTCACTGTTTCCACTTTTTCCCCATATATTTGCAGTGAGGTGATGAGACTGGATGCCATGATCTTAGCTTTTTGAATTTTGAGTTTTAAACTGGCTTTTTCACTCTCCTCTTTCACCTTGATCAAGAGAGTCTCGAGTTCCTCTTTGCTTTCAACCATTAAAGTGGTATCATCTGCATACCTGAGGTTGTTGATACCTCTCCCCGCAATCTTGATTCCAGTCTGTGATTCATCTAGCCCAACATTTCACATGATGTGCACTTTACATAAGTTAAATAAGCAGGATGACCATATACAGCCTTGACAAACTCTTTTCCAAATTTGGAGCCAGTCCATTGTTCCATGTCCAGTTCTAACTGTTGCTTCTTGACCCGCATACAGGTTTCTCAGGAGACAGGTAAGGTGGTCTGGTATTCCTATCTATTTCAGAATTTTCCACAGTTTGTTGTGATCCATACAGTCAAAGGCTTTAGCCTAATTAATAAAGCAGAAGTTTATGTTTTTCTGGAATTCCCTTGCTTTTTCTGTTATCGAACAGATGTTAGCAGTTTGATCTCTCATTCCTCTGTCTTTTCTAACCAAGCTTGTACATCTGGATATTTTAGGTTTGTGTACACTGAAGCCTAGCTTGAAGGATTTTGAGCATAATCTTGCTAGTGTGTGAAATAAGTAAAATTGTGCAGTAGTTTAAATATTCTTTGCCATTGTTGATCTATGAGATTGGAGTGAAAACTGACTTTTCCACTCCTGTGACCATTGCTGAGTTTTCCTGACTTGCTGGTATACTGAGCACAGCACTTTAACAACATTATATTTTAGGATTTGAAGTAGTTCAGCTAGAATTTCATCACCTCCACTAGCTCTGTTCATAGTAAAGCTTCCGAACCCCACTTGATTTCACACTCCAGGGTGTCTGGCTCTAGGTGTGTGTTCATACCATCGTGGTTATCTGGGTCATTAAGACCTTTTTTGTACAATTCTTCTGTTTATTCTTGCCACTTCTTCTTAATCTCTTCTGCTTCTGTTAGGTCCTTGCATTTTCTGTCCATTATTGTGCCTATCTTTGAAAGAAATGTTCCCTTGGTATCTCTAGTTTTCTTGATGAGATCTCTAGTCTTTCCCATTCTTTTGTTTTCCTCTATTTCTTTGCATTGTTCACTTAAGAATTCTTCACTTTCTTTTCTTGCTATTCTCTGGAATTCATTCAGTAGGATATATCTTCCCCTTTCTCCTTTGCCTTTCACTTCTCTTCTTTGCTCAGCTATTTGTAAGGCCTATTTTTTACTTCTATTGTATGATCATAAGGGATTTTATTTAGGTAAAACCTGAATGGCCTAGTGGTTTTCCCTATGTTCTTCAATTTTAGCTTGAATTCCATAATAAGTAGCTGATGATCTGCACCACAGTTAGTTCCAGGTCTTGTTTTTGCTTAACTGTATGCTGCTGCTGCTGCTGCTGATGCTAAGTCACTTCAGTCATATCCAAATCTGTGAGACCCCATAGACAGCAGCCCACCAGGCCCCTCTGTCCCTGGGATTCTCCAGGCAAGAATACCAGAGTGGGTTGCCATTTCCCTCTCCAATGCATGCATACATGCTAACTCGCTTCAGTTGTGTCCATCTCCATGCGACACCAGGGACAGCAGCCCACCAGACTCTTCTGTACACAGGATTCTCTAGGCAAGAATACTGGAGTGAGTTGCCATTTCCTTCTCCAGCTAACTGTATAGAGCATCTCTATCTTTGGCTACAAATAATATAATCAATCTGATTTTGGTGTTGACCATCTGGGATGTCCTTGTGTAGAGTCATCTCTTATGTTGTGAGAAGGGGGTGTTTGCTATGACTAGTGCATTCTTTTAGCAAACCCCTGTTAGTCTTTGCTCTGTTTCATTTTGTACTCTAAGGCAAAACTTGCTGTTATTCCAGGTATTTCTTGACTACCTACTTTTGCATTCCTATTCCCTGTGATTAAAAGGATATCTTTTTATTGGTGTTAGTTCTTGAAGGTCTTGTAGGTCTTCATAGAACTGTTAGACTTTAGCATCTTTGGCCTTAGTGGTTGGGGCATAGGCTTGGATTACTGTGATGATGAATGGTTTGCCTTGGAAATAAACCAAGATCATTCTGCTGTTTTTGAGACTGCACACAAGTACTGCATTTTGGACTTTTTTGTTGACTATGAAGACATTTCCATTTCTTACAAGGGATTCTTTCTCACAGTAGTAGATATAATGGTCATCTGAATTAAATTTGCCCATTCAAATCAATTTTAGTTGAATAATTCCTAAAATATCGATGTTCACTCTTGCCATTTCCTGCTTGACCATGTCCAGTTTACTTTGATTCATGGGNACCAAAGAATTGATGCTTTTGAACTGTGGTGTTGGAGAAGACTCTTGAGAGTCCCTTGAGCTGCAAGGAAATCCAACCAGTCCATCCTAAAGGAAATTAGTTCTGAATATTCATTGGTAGGACCGATATTGAAGCTGAAACTCCAATACTTTGGCCACCGGATGCGAAAAACTGACTCATTTGAAAAGACCCTAATGCTAGGAAAGATTGAGGGCAGGAGGAGAAGGTGACGGCAGAGGATGAGATGGTTGGATGGCGTCACGAACTCAATGGACATGAGTTTGAGTGAACTCTGGGAGTTGGGGATAGACAGGGAGGCCTGGTGTGTTGCAGTCCATGGGGTCGCAAAGAGTCGAACATGACTAAGTGACTGAACTAACTAAAAATGGAAAATGTTGAAATTGTAGAACACTATCACCCACATATTTGTTTATTAAGACAACTCTTGAAAGGGAGAGGAGCTTCTATTTATGAAGGGGGATTATTAGAATTGTTGCAAGCAGTAGATAAATATTGCTGCTGTTTCCCATCAATAGGAGCCTTGGATTTAAAAGTCTGGGAAAAGGTTGGAGCTAAGTTTAAAAAAGAACATGCAAAAGGAACTCCACTCCCTATTTCTATTTGGAGTACGTGGGCATTAATTAACTCAGTACTGGAACCTTTGCAGACTTCTGATTCTTTGATGAAAATGATGATAATTCTCTCAAATAACCTCAAAGTTCAGAGTATGTGGAGTCTGAGGGAAAGGGGAAGCCATCTGCAAAACCTGCTCCTTCAACTCCCGAAGAAGATGATGAGGGATTTTTTCCTCCGTCCCCTCCTCCTTGTCCTCCAAATCAATATAGGAAAGGCAGTCGCCAAATTATGTTCAATCAAGGTTATATACCAGGATTGGGACTGGGCAAAAATCAACAAGGAAGAATTTATCCTTTGACTACTCAAGATTTCAAACTGCCCTCTTTTCACTAGTGGCCATTCCTCCTATTAATCTTCCTCCACCCACACCCATACCTCTTTATTGGAAAACAGATCAACCTGTGTGGATAGAGCAGTGGCACCTAAAACAAACAAACAACAACAACAACAACAAAAAGATGGAGGCTGTACATGAATTAGTTAATAAACAACTTAACAAAGGACATGTTATTGAGTCCTTTAGCCCTTGGAATTCTCCAGTGTTCGTTATGCAAAAGAAATCTGGTTAACGGAGAATGCTTACTGATCTGAGAGCTGTTAATGCTGTTATTGTTTCAGTGGGTGCTTTGCAGCCTGGTCTACCTAATCCTAGTATGATTCCAAGAAATTTGCATTTGTTTGCTCAGAGACTGTTTTTCCACTATTCCTTTACATCCTGATGATAAACCTAGATTTGCCTTTTCAGTTCCTTCCATTAATTTAAAGGAGCCACATAAAAGATTTCAATGGACTGTATTACTTCAAAGTATGCTTAACAGTCCCACTATTTGTCAAACTTTTGTAGCCAAGGCTTTACATCCAATGCGACAGCAATTCCCTTATGCATATATCATTCATTATGTGGATGATATACTATGTGCCTACCTGAAATTGATAGCCTACAGGAATGTTTTTAAAGCTAAAGGAATGTTTGGAATGTACTGGCTTGTATATAGCTCCTGATAAATTACAATACACTGAACCTTTTCAGTACTCAGGAAATAAAGTCACCCATACTGCAATCAAATCAAAAGAGGCAGATATGCAGAGACTCAATTAAAACTTTAAATGACTTACAAAAATTACTAGGAGACGTTAACTGGATTCAGCCTAAATTAGGGATTCCAACTTATTCTTTATCCCATTTATTCTATTAAGAGAAAATCCGGAACTTAATAGCTCCCAACAAAAATTTCCTGAGGCTGAGAAAAAACTAGCGATTATAGAACAAGCTGTACAAAACTGCCAAATAGACAGAATAGACCCTTTAGAGCCTCTTCAGTTGTTTGTCTTTCCCACCTCTCATTCCCCTACTGGGTTGATTATGCAAACTCCTTTAATAGTTTAATGGATATTCTTAGCTAATTCACAAACAAAATCTATTACCCTTTACTTAGATATGGTAGCCAACATAATTCTAAAAGGAAGAGAGTGTGTTCAGCAGTTTACTGGACATGATCCCTGCCTTTTTTTGGACTATACCAACTTCCAAGGAATTAGAACATTCTCTTCAAAATTCATTATCCGTTATCTTGGCAACAAACTTTAGCTGTCCAATATGTTTGACATATTGGCAACCACTATCCTGATTTGCCTATATCTTGCAGTTTAAAAAAAAAACAAGATGAATTTTGCCTAGAATTACTAGTGTCATCTCCATTCCCTCCGCTACTCTCAATTTTACAGATGGCACTAGCTGAGGGAAAGCAGGATATACAGGCACGTTTGTGCTAGTAATTGAAACACCAGGATATTCTGCACAACAAGCAAAAATTCTAGCTATTATACACATATCACAAAATATTCCCCAAGCAATTAATAACTGATTCTCAATATTCTGTACATGTCACTAAACATATATAAACAACAACTATTAAGGATACTATCCCATCCACATTGTATAGACTTTTTACAAATTTACAACAGGTGATTAGACACTGACAGTTTCCATTCTACATTACTCATATTCGGGCTCATTCTATTTCACCAGGACTTTTAACAGAAGGAAATACTCAAGCCGATGCCCTTTTATTTCCAGCCTTTGCAGAGGCATCAGCCTTTCATGACCTGACACAATGTGATTCAAAATATTTAAACACCAAGTTTCACATCACTTGGGCTCAAGCTAAACAGATTGTGAGCACTTGTCCTACATGTCAGATAGTTGCAATAACCATGTCTCCAACAGAAACTGGGGGAATTAATCCTCGTGGCCTGAGGCCAAATCATATCTGACAGATGGACATAGCTCACCTTCTGTCCTTTGGAAAGCTTGCTCATGTACATGTCACAGTTGATATTAACTCTAAATTTATCTGGGCAACTGCTTGCTCTGGAGAATCTACAAGACATGTTATTTCACATTTGCATAGCTGCTTTGCTACTATGCTGCTAAGTCACTTCATTCATGTCTGATTCTGTGAGACCCCATAGACGGCAGCCCACCAGGCTCCCCCGTCCCTGGGATTCTCCAAGCAAGAACACTGGAGTGGGTTACCATTTCCTTCTCCAATGCATGCAAGTGAAAAGTGAAAGGGAAGTTGCTCAATCGTGTCTGACTCTCAGCGACACCATGGACTGCAGCCTTCCAGGCTCCTCTGTCCAGGGGTTTTCCAGGCAAGAGTACTGGAGTGGGGTGCCATTGCCTTCTCCAGCTTTGCTACTATGGGCCTCCCACAAAATCGAAAAACAGACAATGGCCCAGCTTACACTAGTTCTGCTTTTAGAGATTTTTTAAAGGCTTAGTCTATGAAAACATCATACAGGAATTCCCTATAATCCCCAAGGACAAGCTATTGTAGGACAAGCTATTGTAGAACAAGCTAACAGATTCTTAAAGAAATGTTACGAAAACAGAAAGGGGGAGATGGACTGTCACTTTCATCACAGCAAAAATTATATAAAGCATTATTTACTTTAAATTTTTTTGCATCAAGATAATGATTTCACTGCAGAAGAATGGCATTTTATAAAGGAACAAAAAGAAATTCACCCCAAACCCCCTGTTTGGTGGTATGATCCAGAAACACACTCATGGCATAGGGGGAATCCCATAACCCGGGGAAGGGAGTTCGCTTGTGTTTCACTAGTGATTGAGAAACACCTGTTTGGATTCCCTCACGTCATCTGAAACCATATCATGGTCAAACTCCCACAGAAGAGATTCTTCACAGGAGATGTAGAGACCCCAGTAATGAGTTTCAAAAGCATGAGTCTGAAACAAACAAAGATCACGATTCCCCTCCTGTCGACACATCAGAACAAGATCCCCACTTGGGGACAAAGTAAAAGATGAACGCAGAAATCAGAGGAGATCTTAGAAAATGAAGAGAAAGCTGTCACTCCTAACAACCCGGGTGTTGCCATGTTCGCTCTTATCACCACCGCAGTGAGTATACATACCCTTAGCAACAGTTGAATGTAAAAATTATACTTATTGGGCATGTATACCTAACCCCTCATTACAAAAACTTGTTGATTGGGGGAATTCTATGATCCTCATTTATGTTAATGATTCTTCCTGGATACCAGGACCTGAAGATACACGCCTTCCTCTTTCTAAGCAAGAGGAAGGGACTCCCTTCAGTGTTGCTTATGGGTATGAATCCTGACCAGTTTGTGTAGGACCAGCTACAGGATGTCTTAAATTATCTGTGCAAGCCTGGCTGTCCACCAATTCTCTAAATAGCAACTATACTAAGATTTAGCTGCATCTTCTCTCTGGTCTGTGTTTTGCTTATAACAACTCAGAACCCAACAATGACACCAAATCAGACAGACCTCTATGCGAGCATCTCAAGCTATGGCCTGAAAAACAAAATCGTATTCAGTGGGATAATTGTTGTGGAACTGAGGGAGTAATTTTGATTAATGGTTCCTATGGAATTGTATGGGACTGGTCCCCTAAGGGGTAGGCAGTGTCTAATTGCTCTCATCAAAATCAGTCCTGCAATTCTCACAAAAGGCTGTGTGGAAACTGCAAAAAGTCTTTCACCATACTAATATTGCCACTGATTTAGATCATCCAATTATATGGCATGTAGTGGCATGTCTCCCCGCTTCCCACAATTGGATCAAGGAATAGGCCAAGGAGAGACTTGGAAATTGGCTTTAAGTCTTAAAAAATTCCAAATTTGGGATGGATCTTATTCCTTGACATTTAATACCAGTGCAAACTGGACATTTTATATTCAGGCTTGTGTGAGAAATCCTTATGTACTCTTGAAAAGAACAATTTCTATCAGTGAAAATGTACAAGAACTTTCTTGCCAGGATTGAAAATTATATACTTGGTTAAATTCTTCCCTTTATAATTCTAATCACTCATTTGTTATATGAAGAAGGAGATGGGGAATATGGCTTCCAGTAAATCAAACCAGACCTTTGGAAGCCTCTTCTGAAACACATCTTCTTTTAAAAGTTATAAAGAAAGTGCTACAACATTCCAAAATGTTTACTGGACTCCTTATGGCAGCTATTATGGGAATTATCGCCATAGCCACAACAGCAGTAATAGCCGGGGTGGCAGGGCATCAAACTATACAAACGACTACATGTGCACAGCAGTGGCACCGAGATGCACGTTCTGCCTGGGGGAGTCAAACCCACATAGACCAAGAAATTAACGAACAAGTGAATGATTTAGAAAATGCAGCTCTCCTACTAGGGGGCGAAGTACAAAATTTTAAGTTACAAACTCATCTTAAGTGTGATTGGAGTATCTCTTCATTTTGTATCATACTTCATAAGTATAATCAAAGTGCATACACTTGGGATTGATTATCTAAACATTTGAGAGGACACATTCATAATAATCTATTCTTAGCTATTTCCCAGTTACAGGCTAGTATTTCTAATATGCAGAATGCTCATTTACAATTACTCCCAGAAACTGATTTTTTGGATGAAATTGAGGAAAGCTTACATTAACTTAACCCCATGATGTGGATTAAAACTTCAGGAGGAGGATTGTTTGGTACAATTATATCAGGATGTACATTTTTAACTGTTTTGTGTCTAGTCCTCAGGTGCATGAGAAAAACCACCTGAGAACTGATGAAAAAGGAAGTTGCTCAGACTATGTATCTACTCCTGCAAAAACAAAAACTGGGAGATGTAGTGGGGATTCCTAATAATGTACTTTCACAGCCTTGAGAAATTCCACAGAAGTAGAACCTGGAAAAACAGAATATATTAAGAAACTGTGTTAATGATTATCTTTCATGCTTTTCTTAAGAATAATTTCTTTGTTACAAACCCCAAGGCCAGACCCAGAAGGGAGTATGACTGGGATCATAAAAGCGTGGACCTTGGAACACGGGGTCCGCGTCAGGCGTGAACGCTGCCTATGCACTTGGCTGATTGTTGAGACAAGCCCAAAAGGGAACAGCCTGGGGTAAAAACAAGGATATCTGACTATGGCAGTGTAGTGTCTTGGGAAAGATGAGATTAAAAAAATAGTCTTGTAGTCTGCAATTAGGAATCAAAGCTGGACTCAGAGTAGACTCTGCGCCTCAGTCCCATAGAGGCTGCATGTCCCCTCACCCATTGCACCAGATTTCATGTTCTGTCTTCATTCTTGTTGCTCGCTCCTGGACCATTAGGGCAACACAGCCCCAGAGATGACAGACAGTGTTTAGTAAATCCCACCCTCCATTAGACCATCCACTGCCCCGGTCATGCTCTAATACCTGGAATCAGCTTCAAGGCATTCTCCAGGTACTGATCTTCTGTGATAGGGTGACCATTTAACTTCAGCTCCAGGGTGAAATCCCGAACAGCCCAGATAAAGTCTGGAAAGAAACTCACAAACTCTGAGGAATCTTCTACTCCATGAGGTCTTGGAGAAGACTTGGTCCGGATAAGTTCTGTGAGCTCTGTCACATAGCTAGGACTTGGTTAAAGAAAAGCAACAGCCTCTGCACAATTCCTACATTTCCCTAATTAAAAAGTATCATCATCACTCTCTTTGGCCCTGGGTCCCCTCTGCTCCACCAGAGGCAACTAAATGATAGGGAAGGAGAAATGACTCTAACTTGGAGGTTCAGTTTCTGGAAGGATACTACAGCTGTTCCAGGGCCTGGTGGTTGATGGTGCTTGTGCTGTTGTAGACAAAGGTGCTGCATAGAAGCACAGCCAGGGCAAAGATCCACGAGTCATTCTTAGGGTCACCCTAGAAATCACATTTAAACAAGAGGTTTAGGATTTTAGTCCTAAATTAAAAATTCATTCATACATTGATTCTATCATGCTTTCATGTATTATTTCAGTTAACACACTCACCACGCATAGACACTATTTAAAGACAGACGCAAATACAGATATCAGCTTTGACAATTACAAAGACATTTTTTACGTTTGTGATTTCTTCATATATAAAGTGATTCTAATCTTCATAAGACTTTCTTTTCCCTCAATGAATGAAAGAAAATAACATATACATAAAATCTAGTACAGTACTTGGTATGTAACTATGTATTCAATGATGAGTGTTAGTTCTTCTTTGTTCCACACGTATTTGTTAATCATAGCTCATATAAAATAGATCAGAGTTGGCATAACTGTGCTTTTAAATTATATTCAATCAATAAATATCTATAAAAGTTGCTCAATACTCTCCCACTCTTCTTAGATTTCAAAAAGCAATGTTAAAAATGACAATTATTCCTTTCAGGACACCTATTTCAAGTAAGTGACAAACATCCATAACAATAAATGCAGCAAAGATGACAGTACCTATAGAAAGCTGACATCTTAGTAATGTATATAAGCAGAGAAACTTATAGCTATTACATTAAATTAAAATTTGTGTCTGTAAAGGAAGAACCGAGCTATGAAAGTTGGAGAAAGAATGTGACATGAAAGCTTCCTTTAAGTCTTGAACTGAGTATTAAAGAATGGGTAAAACGTGGACTTCAGGAAATGAAGTTGATCCCATAGACAGAAGCACTCACAGAGGCAAAATTAGAGATGGGAGAATACTGGGGTCTTATAATTAAAATGGAGTTATTTCATTTGACTGGAGCAGAGGGTGACTGGAGAAGCTCTAGTGTAACCTGTGAAGGGCCTTAAAGGCCAGGCTAGGTGGCTCAGAGGTTAAAGCATCTGCTTGCAAGTGGGAAACCTGGGTTTGAGCCCTTGTTCGGGAAGATCCTCTGGAGAAGGAAATGTCAACCCACTTCAGTATCCTAGCCTGGAGAATCCCATGAACGGAGGAGCCTGACTGGCTACAGTCCATGGGGTTGCAAAGAGTCGGACATGACTGAGTGACTTTACTTTAATTTATTTGTATAAATCATTGCATTTTCTAAATAGTAACATAAATCTATATATTATTTCTACTGTAAAGAGTGTATAAAGCTGCTGCCAAGAGCAAATGGAAAACCTGATTTATGTCAAGACAATTCTATATGGGAATTTGGGGGGAAATAATCTATTCATTACTTTATTTCCCCAAAATTCAGTCTTAGAAAATAATCAATTAGAAGTGGCATTTATGGCAAACAATCAATTATTTCAAAAACAAGACTATATCATTGTTTGATATATGACTTTCAAGATAAAAACAGAATTTCTAATTCTCCTTTGGGAAGAAATATTAAAAGCTATAGANTGCTGTTGTAGACAAAGGTGCTGCATAGAAGCACAGCCAGGGCAAAGATCCACGAGTCATTCTTAGGGTCACCCTAGAAATCACATTTAAACAAGAGGTTTAGGATTTTAGTCCTAAATTAAAAATTCATTCATACATTGATTCTATCATGCTTTCATGTATTATTTCAGTTAACACACTCACCACGCATAGACACTATTTAAAGACAGACGCAAATACAGATATCAGCTTTGACAATTACAAAGACATTTTTTACGTTTGTGATTTCTTCATATATAAAGTGATTCTAATCTTCATAAGACTTTCTTTTCCCTCAATGAATGAAAGAAAATAACATATACATAAAATCTAGTACAGTACTTGGTATNACGCAAATACAGATATCAGCTTTGACAATTACAAAGACATTTTTTACGTTTGTGATTTCTTCATATATAAAGTGATTCTAATCTTCATAAGACTTTCTTTTCCCTCAATGAATGAAAGAAAATAACATATACATAAAATCTAGTACAGTACTTGGTATGTAACTATGTATTCAATGATGAGTGTTAGTTCTTCTTTGTTCCACACGTATTTGTTAATCATAGCTCACATAAAATAGACCAGAATTGCCATAACTGCACTTTTAAATTATATTCAATCAATAAATATCTATAAAAGTTACTCAATACTCTCCCACTGTTCTTAGATTCCAAAAAGCAATGTTAAAAATGACAATTATTCCTTTCAGGACACCTATTTCAAGTAAGTGACAAACATCCATAACAATAAATGCGGCAAAAATGACAGTATCTATAGAAAGCTGACATCTTAGTAATGTATATAAGCAGAGAAACTTATAGCTATAACATTAAATTAAAATTTATGTCTGTAAAGGAAGAAGCGAGCTATGAAAGTTGGAAAAAGAATGTGACATGAAAGCTTCCTCAAAGTCTTGAACTAAGTATTAAAGAATTGGAAAATGTGGACTTCAGGAAATGAAGGTGATCCCATAGACAGAAGCACTCACAGAGGCAAAATTAGAGATGGGAGAATACTGGGGTCTTATAATTAAAATAGAGTTATTTCATTTGACTGGAGCAGAGGGTGAGTAGAGAAGTGAATATGAAGCTCTAGTGCAACCTGATGAAGAGCCTTAAAGACCAGGCTAATTTGTTTGTATAAATCATAGCATTTGCTAAATAGTAGCATAAATCTGTATATTATTTCTACTGTAAAGAGCGTATAAAGCTGCTGCCAAGAGCAAACAGAAAAACTAATTTATGTCAAGACAATTCTATATGGGAATTTGGGGGGAAATAGTCTATTCATTACTTTATTTCCCCAAAGCTCAGTCTTAGAAAATAATCAATTAGAAGAAGAAGTGGCATTTATGGCAAAAATCAGTTATTTCAACAAGATTATATCATTGTTCGATATATGACTTTCAAGATAAAAACAGAATTTCTAATTCTCCTTTGGGAAGAAATATTAAAAGTTATAGAAATTTAGGTACTATTTCCAAATAAGTCTAAAGTTAATGAAACAAAGAAATGTAACTTCTTTTACCCATTAGTAGAAAGCTAAAATACCAAAAAAATCCATCTTAAAATGTTTCTTGTAGGACAAACATATGTTTTATAGAACCACCACATCTAGAGGTGTCTCACAGCTTTCTAAAATGCTCTGTGAGCAGTTGATGAATTTCATCATAGAAAATGTAAACCCATCTCTTAACTCCAACCTTTAAATACACTCTTCGTCTGATAGCTAAGAAGATGAATCAAAAATCCTTCCTCTCACCCATATTGATGTTTCTTCTCTTTTTTACCAACACACTTTTATAACTTAACTGTAAGTGACGGAAACTGTCAAATCCTGTCTGGATCACCTTTCAAGACTTATTCCCCTAGCTGTTGGGAGTGCCAGTGTAAGAGTCTTCAGGTGTTAGCCCTATTAATTAGAAAGGCTCCCAAAGTAACTTTTCGATAATTTTCTAGCACCATTGTCCCAAGTCAGAGCAACTCAAAAGGACCATTCTTGCCCAGAGCTCCCAGGGAATTGACAGGAGTTGGTGATTGCAGTGTAGTTCAAATTCCTCCTCTCTCCAACCTGCTTCTTTACCAATCACCCTTTATTAAATCTGACTGCACATGTGTGGTCTTTGAGAACAAGACCTTTACTTTGGTCACTGATATCTACCTTATTTGGGCCTCCCTGGTGGCTCAGTTGGTAAAGAATCCACCTGAAATGCAGGGGATTCTTTGGACTACCTTCTTAAGTCCAAAGACCTAGAATTCATCTGTTCAATAATTACCTATTAAAAGAAATCAAGTCATCCATGCAGTGCCAAGAAATAAAATATTTTATTTAATATATATCTAATAACTTTTCCTAGAAATGGGATTCAAACAAACCATAGTTTACCTCGTTTACTATAGTTGACTTCTGGATTTTACAAGTAGACTACAGCAGCTAAAGTTCTACAATCATCAAGCAATAAGGAGAAAACCCAGAATAAAAAGTGACCTTCCACCTCACCTTTTCCACATCCCCCAAGCCCTCAGTGTCCAGAAGGACCAGGGTGTGGTTCTCCTTGGAGGGATGGGGCACACACCACATCCAGATGCCCTTGGTTTCAGACTGCACTGTGGAGCCCAGAGGGAAACCTGCAAAGGGAGGGGAGAAAGCAATATGCAATCACAACAGATAATCTAAGCCACCAAGGGGTTACAAAGTCAGACTTTCTAGAATGTGAGTACTTTAGTACATGTGATGGTGCTGTCTCTACCTCACCAAGAATGTCCTACTTTGTGTGTTCTCTGTTTCAAGGAGAAGGGGATATTAATTGCGATAATGATACCAGCATGGAGACAAAGAGGTATCCATGAATCAGATAAAACAGAGGTTATGGCTAACTGTAACAAGAGCATTTTGAAAGAATGGTGAGTTTCAAAAGTGGAGAAGTAGATTACAGTGAGATATGGGCATAGAAAAAAAAGTAAAAAATAGAAATTGAGATTGGATTTTTTCCATAAAAAATTATTTTTTAAATGTGGGAGAGTTTGAGAGGTTTTAGCCCCAATAGGATATGAAATCCAGGAAGAATTTTTAAGATGATAGATAATGAAATATCTTTATATGTTGTTGAGAATATTCAATAAAAAACAAAATGTTTTGAAAGTGAGAAGACAACTGCAAGAACACAGTATTTAATTAGGTAGGATAAGGTAGGATTTTTGCATATGTTGAAGAAATTTTGCTTTACAGGAATAAAACAGAGAACATGATAATAGATCACAATAAGGTAGTGATTTAGTGGTGAGAATTAGAAGTGGAAGATTGGCTTATTCAGAGGAATTTGTTTCTCCCTTCACATGACCAAGGAAGAAAACTAGGAAACTGAGCTGTCAGCTAGAATCAAACAATTGGGCTCTAACCAAGTACAACACTCACCATGGTTCTGTCCTGCAAGACGGTTCATCAGGTAGGATTTGCCTGTGCGATACAGTCCTACAATGGCCACCACCACCACTGGCTGAGAAATCTTCTCAAGAATCTGTAGAGCTTTCTGGTTCACTGACAGAATCTCATTGTCATTTTCCACCAGACAAATGGGGTCCATCATGTTGGGCCCAGCTGCCATGGCAACCTAGAAGAGCTTTCTAGTAGAATGAGATTACAGGCAGAGTTATACAAGGAATCCGTCAACTTCAAATTCAGTAAGACTGCTGTACTTTCCATGAGACAGCAGTAACCTAGAATTAGCATACTACAGAGGTTTTCCTCCATCATTTCCTCAATCTCTGATGATGTTTTTAACAAAACACAAACTATTATCACTATCTATAATTTTACTTCAAGAATAATAGTAAAATTCAAGTTATTGTTACCATGCACTAAAGGCCTACAACATACCAAGCCCCAATCCTAAAGGAAATCAATCCTGAATATACATTGAAAGGACAAATGCTGAAGCTGAAGCTCCAATATTTTGGCCACTTGATGCAAAGAGCTGACTCACTGCAGAAGACTCTGATCCTGGGAAAGACTGAAGGCAGGAGGAGAAGGAGATGACAAAGGATGAGATGGTTGGATGGCATCACCAATTCAATGGATATGAATTTGAGCAAACTCCAGGAGATAGTGAAGGACAGGGAAGCCTGGCATGCTGTAGTCCATGGGGTTCCAAAGAGTCAGACATGACCTAGCGACAGAACAATGAACAATGATACATAAAATACATGTGTGCTGCTGTTCAGTAGCTCAGTCATGTCTGACTCTTTGTGACCCCATGAACTGTAGACCACCAGGCTCCTCTGTCCATGGAATTTTCCAGGCAAGAATACTGGAACACATTGCCAGTTCCTACTCCAGGGGATCTTCCCAACCCAGAGATTGAACCCCCTGTCTCCTGCACCTTCTGCATTGGCAGGCCAATTCTGNATTTTAGTCCTAAATTAAAAATTCATTCATACATTGATTCTATCATGCTTTCATGTATTATTTCAGTTAACACACTCACCACGCATAGACACTATTTAAAGACAGACGCAAATACAGATATCAGCTTTGACAATTACAAAGACATTTTTTACGTTTGTGATTTCTTCATATATAAAGTGATTCTAATCTTCATAAGACTTTCTTTTCCCTCAATGAATGAAAGAAAATAACATATACATAAAATCTAGTACAGTACTTGGTATGTAACTATGTATTCAATGATGAGTGTTAGTTCTTCTTTGTTCCACACGTATTTGTTAATCATAGCTCATATAAAATAGATCAGAGTTGGCATAACTGTGCTTTTAAATTATATTCAATCAATAAATATCTATAAAAGTTGCTCAATACTCTCCCACTCTTCTTAGATTTCAAAAAGCAATGTTAAAAATGACAATTATTCCTTTCAGGACACCTATTTCAAGTAAGTGACAAACATCCATAACAATAAATGCAGCAAAGATGACAGTACCTATAGAAAGCTGACATCTTAGTAATGTATATAAGCAGAGAAACTTATAGCTATTACATTAAATTAAAATTTGTGTCTGTAAAGGAAGAACCGAGCTATGAAAGTTGGAGAAAGAATGTGACATGAAAGCTTCCTTTAAGTCTTGAACTGAGTATTAAAGAATGGGTAAAACGTGGACTTCAGGAAATGAAGTTGATCCCATAGACAGAAGCACTCACAGAGGCAAAATTAGAGATGGGAGAATACTGGGGTCTTATAATTAAAATGGAGTTATTTCATTTGACTGGAGCAGAGGGTGACTGGAGAAGCTCTAGTGTAACCTGTGAAGGGCCTTAAAGGCCAGGCTAGGTGGCTCAGAGGTTAAAGCATCTGCTTGCAAGTGGGAAACCTGGGTTTGAGCCCTTGTTCGGGAAGATCCTCTGGAGAAGGAAATGTCAACCCACTTCAGTATCCTAGCCTGGAGAATCCCATGAACGGAGGAGCCTGGCTGGCTACAGTCCATGGGGTTGCAAAGAGTCGGACATGACTGAGTGACTTTACTTTAATTTATTTGTATAAATCATTGCATTTTCTAAATAGTAACATAAATCTATATATTATTTCTACTGTAAAGAGTGTATAAAGCTGCTGCCAAGAGCAAACGGAAAACCTGATTTATGTCAAGGCAATTCTATATGGGAATTTGGGGGGAAATAATCTATTCATTACTTTATTTCCCCAAAATTCAGCCTTAGAAAATAATCAATTAGAAGTGGCATTTATGGCAAACAATCAATTATTTCAAAAACAAGACTATATCATTGTTTGATATATGACTTTCAAGATAAAAACAGAATTTCTAATTCTCCTTTGGGAAGAAATATTAAAAGCTATAGAAATTTAGGTACTATTTCCAAATAAGTCTAAAGTTAATGAAACAAAGAAATGTAACTTCTTTCACCCATTAGTAGAAAGCTAAAATACCCCCAAAATCCATCTTAAAATGTTTCTTGTAGGACAAACATATGTTTTATAGAACCATCACATCTAGAGGTATCTCACAGCTTTCTAAAATGCTCTGCGAGCAGTTGATGAATTTCATCATAGAAAATGTAAACCCATCTCTTAACTCCAACCTTTAAATACACTCTTCATCTGATAGCTAAGAACATGAATCAAAAATCCTTCTTCTCACCCAGACTGATGTTTCTCCTCTTTTTTACCAACACACCTTTATAACTTAACTGTAAGTGATGGAAACTGTCAAGTCCTGCCTGGATCACCTTTCAAGACTCGAGGACTTATTCCCCTAGCTGTTGGGAGTGCCAGTGAAAGAGTCTTCAGGTGTCAGCCCTATTAATTAGAAAGGCTCCCAAAGTAACTTTTCAATAAATTTCTAGCACCATTGTCCCAAATNTCCTGCCTGGATCACCTTTCAAGACTCGAGGACTTATTCCCCTAGCTGTTGGGAGTGCCAGTGAAAGAGTCTTCAGGTGTCAGCCCTATTAATTAGAAAGGCTCCCAAAGTAACTTTTCAATAAATTTCTAGCACCATTGTCCCAAATCAGAGCAACTCAAAAGGACCATTCTTGCCCAGAGCTCCCAGGGAATTGACAGGAGTTGGTGATTGCAGTGTAGTTCAAATTCCTCCTCTCTCCAACCTGCTTCTTTACCAATCACCCTTTATTAAATCTGACTGCACATGTGTGGTCTTTGAGAACAAGACCTTTACTTTGGTCACTGATATCTACCTTATTTGGGCCTCCCTGGTGGCTCAGTTGGTAAAGAATCCACCTGTAATGCAGGAGCCTTGGGTTTGATCCCTGGGTCAGGGAAGATCCCCTGGAGAAGGAAATGGCAATGCACTCCAGTATTCTTGCCTGGGGAATCCCATGGACAGAGGAGCCCAGTGGGCTACAGTCTGTGGGGTCACAAGAGTCAGACACAACTTAGCAGCTAAACCATCAACACAATCTACCTTCTTAAGTCCAAAGGCCTAGAATTCAG
>SJYV01008730.1:0-22589 GCA_006410875.1 Neotragus pygmaeus
AGCCATGAAATTAAAAGATGCTTGCTCCTTGGAAGAAAAGTTATGACCAACCCAGACAGCATATTAAAAGGCAAAGACACTACTTTGCCAACAAAGGTCCATCTAGTCAAAGTTAGGATTTTTCCAGTAGTCATATATGGATGTGAGAGTTGGAGTATAAAGAAAGCTGAATGCTAAAGAATTGATGCTTTTGAACTGTGGTGTTGAAGAAGACTCTTGAGACCTTAGACTGCAAGGAGATCCAACCAGTCCACCCTAAAGGAAATCAGTCCTGAATATTCATTGGAAGGATTGATGTTGAAGCTGAAACTCTTAATAATTTGGCCACATGATGCAAAGAACTGACTCATTGGAAAAGACCCTGGTGCTGGGAAAGATTGAAGGGAGGAGGAGAAGGGGACGACAGAGGATGAGATGATTGGATGGCATCACTGACTCGATGGACATGGGTTTGAGTGGACTCCGGGAGTTGGTGATGGATAGGGAGACCTGGTGTGCTGCAGTCCACAAGGTTGCAAAGACTCTTGACACGACTAAGTGACTGAAGTGAACTGAACTGAATAACAGCAAAATTTATAGAAACAGAAAGTAATTTAATGGTTGCTGGGGCAAAAAGGAAATAGGGAATTGTTGTTTAGTAGGTATGGAAAGAAGAAAATGAAAGTCGCTCAGTCGTGTTTGACTCTGCAACCCCTTGGATTATACAGTCCATGGGATTTTCCAGGCCAGAATAGTGGAGTGGGTAGCCTTTCCCTTCTCCAGGGGATCTTACCAACCAGATATGGAGTTTTAATTGACATTTTAAAAAATAATTTCATTCTTATAGAAGTGACTGATTTGGGAATTTATGTTAAAATGTAGTCTACTTCACTGACTACATTGATAGGGGAAGAAACATTATTTACACAAATTTAGTCTTTTCCTGAAATGCTGTGACCTCAGTAATGAGAATGCCTGCACAGTGACTTACGAGAACAAGAATGGGCTAGAGAGGGAGGTTTATTTTCATTTGAAGAAATCTGTGTTTTGTAGATACCAAAGCTCACCTTTAAAAGTTCTGTAACTTATTCACATACAGTACTGTCGCACAGTAAAGGAGATGTGGATTAGAAGCTTTGATTCTTGGTTAGTATTTTTTACCTTTTTAAGTTTCCAGAAATGGCAGTAAATGATAACAGGAACAGACCACAATTCATAGTAGATTTGGGGTGCAGGTATTGTTTCTATGATGTTGAGCCATATTACAAAGTAAATATGCAATAATCTGATGGTTCTCAGTCATCATCTTATTTTCCCTAAAACCAGCATTTGACATAGTTAACTGTGTATGTGTCCTTGAAAAAAATTTTTTACTTGATTCCAGGTTTGCACAGATTTCTATTGTCTTCTGTCTCACTGAGTCTTAGTCTTCTACCCCTTAGAATGCCTGAAGTTGTGTTCATTCCAAAGATAATTATCAGATCACCTAGTTTTAAATACAGTTTATACACAGCCAGCTTTTTAAGTTGATGTTTTTAGTCCTAACTTCTTCCTTGAACCCTCTGCTCAATTGACTGCTTGATGTCTCATGTTGATTAATTATAAGCACGTTCAGCTTAGCATTTTCAAAAGTGATATTACCCTCTAAACCTGCTCATCATTCAGTCTGCCCCATCTCGGTAAATGGTAGTTCTGTCTTTGACTTACTTGGACCAGAAACCTTCCAGCTCTTATTGTTTCCTCTCTTCCCAGTCATCCGTCCCATTAATTAGCACATTTTGTAGGTTCAGTCTTCAAAATCCACATCTCATGATCTCCACTGCTCTGCTCCAAACTATCATCTTTTACTGGAATTCTATAGCTATGATGTATTCCCAACACAGTAGCTGGAATGATTTTATTCCTGTCAGTATGTCTCCCTTTGCTCAAAACCCATCAGTGACTTTCTGCCTCACTAAGTAAATGCCAAAATCTTTACAGTGGCCACCGTTTCCTGCTCCTTAATTCATTGCATATCAGCCAGCTGGACTCTTTGCTTTTCTTTCCTCTCATGTCGTTTTTTATTTGCTAATTCCTGTGCCTTGAATACTTCTGCCAAATTACCCACAAGGCTTGCTCACTCCATCTTAAGGTCTTTACTTAAAAATATCCCCTTCTTGACTTTCTATTTTTTCTCTATAATATTTTTCACTATCTAACATACTATATTCCCCACACTAGGTTCCATGAAGATGAGATTTGTGTCGTTTTGTTCCCTGCTGTGTCCTTAACTCTGAAAACAGTTTGTGGTACATAGTGATCAGTAAACATTTGTTGAGTGAATGACTGGCTTTCTGTGTAGATGTACACATCTGTTTAGTGTGTGAATATAATTAGAGTTAATGTTTCTCAAATGATGTTTTAATGGAGTAATTCAGTGATTTGCCTTTTAGTGAAGTTTTTCTGTTGGCTGTGTGAAAATCTTTGAACTTAAGTTCACAAAGAAAAATTACTATTTTGAAAATACTGAGGAAAAAGAAGGAAAAGCTTATTTGAAAAGAAATGTCACAGAAGCAGACCTAGAATGAAAAAGTAGTATGATCTAGTATAAAGAACATTGGTTTGAGACCAGGATAATCTGAGCCTTATTGTTCTTGGACAAGTCGTTATATAAAATGAGACAGTTGATTTCTATTTTTTTCAGTTGTAAAATCCTATAATGCTTTTTGTGTAGATTTTTCTGTAACAAAACCATGAGTTTATATTCATACACTATACATACAAGGAAAATACTCCTTAATCTTACATCTCTCATATTTTATTTTAATCAGATGCTGTTTTGTAAGTGGAAAAAACTAATTGGTTTTCTCATCTGAGAATGCAACAAATAAGCAGAAAAAGCAGATTTAACTCAGCAGTGTGATAAGCTTAGGTTCTGTTGACTTCCTTAACTTGGTTGAATCTTGTTTAGATTCCTGTTCATGATAATTTTTTCCGATGTCTTTGCCATATGTTGAGTTTTCTTCAGCCTGTCAGTCATGTCCTGAAATTGTATTTCTTCTATACAGTACTCAAAACCTTTGAAGAGAAATGATCATTCTTGCCAGGATTTGATCAGTCTCATTATAAAAGAGAAGGGAGTACTTTCCCTTTTGCTTATGTAAAATTTGAATATATTAGTGTTTGGTATAACAGATTTCTCTCTGCATTGTCCTTACTCACTTTCTGAGTGATTCTGGAAGTTTATTGCAGCATTTCCCATCTTTTGAGAGGGCTGGTTTTGTGTGTCTCACCAAACTTGTCATTTCTTAACCTTTTTTTCTTTCCCTACCAAACTGCTGCTGCTAAGTCACTTCAGTCGTGTCCGACTCTGTGCGACCCCATAGACGGCAGCCCACCAGGCTCCCTCGTCCCTGGGATTCTCCAGGCAAGAACACTGGAGTGGGTTGCCGTGTCCTTCTCCAATGCGTGAAAGTGAAGTGACTCAGTTGTGTCTCACTCTTAGTGACCCCATGAACTGCAGCCTACCAGGCTCTTCCGACCATGGGATTTTCCAGGCAAGAGTACTGGAGTGGGGTGCCATTTCCTTCTTCAGTGCATGAAAGTGAAAAGTGAAAGTGAAGTCACTCAGTTGTGTCCAACTCTCAGTGACCCCATGAACTGCAGCCTACCAGGCTCCTCCGTCCATGGGATTTTCTAGGCAGGAGTACTGGAGTGGGGTGCCATTGCCTATACTGATAAAGTAGTTTAGTCATAGTAACCCATCTTGGGAGAATTCATATGTATTCAATATGTTTTCTCTTCTGCTATGTGTTTGTGTATACACCTCTTGTACAAGATGTTGTGCTTAGTTGCTCAGTTGTGTCCAACTCTTTGTGACCCTGTGGACTGTAGCCCACCAGGCTCCTCTGTCCATGGGATTCTGCAGGCAGGAATATTGGAGTGAGTTGCCATGCTGTCCTCCAGGGAATCTTCCCAACCCATGGATTGAACCCAGGTCTCCCTCATTACAGGCAGATATTTTACTGTCTGAGCCACCAGGGAAGCCCCTTGTACAAGATCAGTTCAGTTATTCATTCATGTCTGACTCTTTTGCGACCCCATGGACTGCAGCATGCCAGGCTTCCCTGTCCATCACCAACTCCTGGAGTTTACCCAAACTCATGTCCATTGAGTCAGTGATGCTATCCAACCATCTCATCCTCTGTCATCCCCTTCTCCTCCCACCTTCAATCTTTCCCAGCATCAGGATCTTTTCCAGTGAGTGAGTTCTTCACATCAAGTGGCCAAAGTCTTGGAGTTTCAGCTTCAACATCAGTCCTTGCAATGAATATTCAGGACTGATTTCCCTTAGGATGGACTGGGACTCTCTAGAGTCTTCTCCAGTACCACAGTTCAAAAGCATCAATTATTTGGTGCTCAGCTTTCTTTATAGTCCAACTCACATCCATACATGACTACTGGAAAAACCATATCCTTGAGTAGACAGACCTTTGTTGACAAAGTAATGTCTCTGCTTTTTAATATGCTGTCTAGGTTGGTCATAGCTTTTCTTCCAAGGAGCAAGCATCTTTTAATTTCATGGCTGCAGTCAGCCACCTGGAGTGATTCTGGAGCCCCCCAAAATGAAGTCTCACTGTTTCCATTGTTTCCCCATCTATTTGCCATGAAGTGATGGGACCGGATGCCATGATCTTAGTTTTCTGAATGTTGAGCTTTAAGCCAACTTTTTCACTCTCCTCTTTCACTTTCATCAAGAGGTTCTTTAGTTCTTCACTTTCTGCCATAAGGGTGGTGTCATCTGCGTACCTGAGGTTATTGATATTTCTCCCAGCAATCTTGATTCCAGCTTGTGCTTCATCCAGTCCATCGTTTCTCATGATGTACTCTGCGTATAAATTAAATAAGCAGGGTAACATATACAGCCTTGATGTACTCCTTTCCTGATTTGGAACCAGTCTGTTGCTCCATGTCCAGTTCTAACTGTTGCTTCTTGACCTGCATATAGATTTCTCAGGGGGCAAGTCAAGTGGTCTGCTATTCCCATCTCTTTCAGAATTTTCCACAGTTTGTTATGATCCACACAGTCAAAGCCTTTGGCGTAGTCAGTATAGCAGAAGTGTATATTTTTCTGGAACTCTCTTGCTTTTTTGATGATCCAATGGACTTTGGCAGTTTGATCAAGTGCATTTGTACAAGATAGGTGAATTAGAAAACTTCAGAAATTCAACTTTTTCGTATTATTCTTACCTTTATTTTCTAACTTTTCCAAATATAACTTTTGAATTTAATCTATTTCCTTATTGTTTGAATATTGAGTAAATAATGAAACTCTAATGTCTTTCTTTAGCGTTAACAAGTGTTAATGGTTTCTTACATTTTTGTGATTTTTTTAAAAAAATTTACATTCATGTACTAATAAATTTCAATGCTTATAATTTAGATGTGGATCATTTTAAAGTATAGTATCTGTAGGTTAGAATTGTTTCTTAAAACTGCTCCAAAAGCTTGCCAAGCTTTCACGTGGCCTCCTACTGTGAATTTACTTTTAAACTTCTCTTGTACTCTGCATTCATCTTTATACTTGGCAGAGATAAGAACTTGATTCTGCTTGTGAAGACTTTTGCCTATCCCTAGTAGTGCTAATTAGAACTTTCTCTCATACTGCTATTATTTATCACTGAGAAGTAAGTCCACAGAGGAAGCATTTAGTGTTAAGCATTTAAATTTTTATTGTAAAGTTGAAATGTGAAGTTGAAATTTATTTGCCAGCAAATAAATAAGCACCATAATGACTGCTGCTGCAGAGATCAACAGGTGGAAGTGAGAAGAGGAGAAATAGGTAAAGAATGGAAGACAGATTTTTTATAGTTATTTTATCTTTCACATTCAATTTACTGCATTTATTGGGTAAAGAGCTGTTGTCCTTACCGAGTGTGTTTAGGATGTAATGGTTATTGAGGCTAAAAACACTAGTAACTCACTTTTCCCTGAAATGTTGTGTAGGTCAGCTTCTCCTGTCATGACTGATTTAACTTCTTGCCTGCCTTTCTGTTCCTGGCTTCTCATGTTCTTCAACAGATCCTGCACAACAGATTCTTTTATGCATCTCTGTTTTTGTATATGCTGTATTTTCTACCTGGAATGCCTGTCTCCAGCCAAATTTCAATTCAATCTTAAAGATACAGTTTATATTTCATATTTATTACATAGTCTCCCTGCTGCTAAGATCAGTTTGTACATTATAACACATTGCACATATTTAAATGAATAAAGTCAAGTAACCTGTTTGGAATGGTGTTTGGCACCCAATGTTTGCTAAATGTTAGGCTTTATTACTATTTTATTAAATTATATTTCTCTACCATAAGAGTACTAGCTTCTTAAGGCCATGGATATACTATGTCCAGTCCATCTTTGTATTTCTAGTGCTTGGCGTATGGGTGATTAATAAATATTTGGGTGGTTGAGTGTATGCTTTTTAGCAGACTTAAAGTGGTCATACAGTAGAATCCATGTTGTGGGGAGGATGTGTGTGTGTTTAACTTTTTAAAACCTACTGGGATATAGCTTACTTTGCATAAACTTCATCCATTTTAGGTATACAATTTAATTATTTATAGCAGATTTTCAGAGTTGCGCTGACTATCACAGTCCCATTTTAAAATATATTTCATCTCTTCACAAAATATCTTAGGCTGATAAGTTTTTTTATTCTTTTTCTTTTTTGTGCTGTTACCTAACCATCAATATTCCTTGGGTAAAAATGACAGGCTAGATGACATAAAGTCAAAGAATTATATTCCTTATCTCTCGAATGACTAACTTTAGAATTTTCTTTAAACATTTAAGTTTCATACAGTATGTTATTATACTACCATATCTTAGATTAATACCAGTGACTGAATTTCCCTGGTGGCTCAGATGGTAAAGCGTCTGCCTACAATGTGGGAGACCCGGGTTCGATCCCTGGGTCAGAAAGATCCCCTGGAGAAGGAAATGGCAACCCAGTCCAGTACTCTTGCCTGGAGAATCCCATGGATGGAGGAGCCTGGCGGGCTACAGTCCATGGGATCGCAAAGAGTCGTAGATGACTGAACGACTTCACTTTAGATTAATAGTTTTTAAAGAAAACTGTACATTGGTAAAGGTGACTTAGAAATTAAATAGCCATAAATTAGAAAGAAATTACTATACTCTGCACCCCATTAGAGCAGAGAAAGTATTTAATCCCTAGAACCTAGCTCAGTAATGGACATACAGTAATTATTTGTTAATTTTAAGAACCACATTCCTTCTAAATGGAAGTTCTGTGTTCTGTAAGATTCACTAGTTTGAATTTTTTGGCAATTTCTTGTCCACTTTTGCCTGAATTTAGAACTTTGAAGCTGTATTATGAGCAAAGAAATACAGAAATTCTGGGTGATTAGATCAGCCTGAAATCTATCTACTCTTTATTGGGGGAGGAGGGGTGGAGGGAGGCACCCTCTACAGGCTTTGTCCTTTAGATAGTCTTTGGCCTATAAATAAGCATTTGGCCAGTTTGGCAGCCTTTGGGGATTCTGATTGACAGCTTACTGCATCAGTGTAAATCATGTGACTCCATAACTATTATGTTTGCATGTAGTGTGTAAAAAACCGCTCTTTAGAATAAGTTAAAATATAGAAAAAGAAACCTTATGTATCCCTTTCATGTGACCTCAGGAAAAAAAAATCCTTGATTTGAGATGGGGTTGTGATTTGTAAATATCTAATATTACTTTTAAGACATTTGGTTTTTTGCAATTTAAAAAAAGGTAAATGCTACCAGGCTGGCACATGGGATGTCTTTCTACTATTTCATTCAGTTGTCTCTTTACCTCAATCATTCTCTTAAATAAAAAAAATCTTTTTTGCTTTATTATGAAAAAGATTGTCACTTCTCTTATTTTGTATGTTTCTGTGGCTAGTAATAGCCCAAAGCTTATGTCATAACTGTAGTACTAAATTAGTTTGATAAATCCTTTAGTAGTGTTTCAAATTATCAGAAACTCTAAATTTAATAAATAAGATAGATTAAAATGAGGGGAAATTTTGTGTATATATAGCAGTTGTTTAGGATTTATTAATAGCTTGCTTTATTAAAAAGAAGTTATAGCCTGTTGATTATACCTTAATCCCACTTCTTTAAATGGGATGAGAAACCAGACTAGAAATAATTAATCTCTGTCCCTCAGAAGTCTGCCTTTTACTGGACAAACCTTAGTACATTTTGCAGGTTTTATTTTCGGTGTGTGAGACGTAGGGCATTGGTTTTTGTTACTGTTTACTTGAGTTGTTTATTGTTTTAGTATTGTGATACAGTGAAAAGCCCGTTGTCTTGATAGTGGTGCTTCTGCTTTAGAATGAACCATTGGCTCTAAAAACTGCTTGAACTCTCTTGACTTGTGGGAGACAGTATCGCTTAGTGGTTAATTGGCTATGTATGAAACTCTGAATTTTGGGCCTCCCTGGTGGCTCAGACAGTAAAGGATCCTTTACTGCCTGAAATGCAGGAAATGTGGGTTCTATCCCTGGGTCAGGAAGATCCCCTGGAGAAGGAAATGACTACCCATTCCAGTATTCTTGCCTGGAGAATCACATAGACAGAGGAGCCTCGCGGACTAAAGCCCATGGGTGAAAAAGAGTCAGACACAGTTGAGTGAATAAGGATGCACGCACGCTCTAAATTGTAATACTGGGTGTCACACTTCTAGCCATGTAGCCTTGGTCAAGTAATTTAACTTTTCTAAGCCTCAGTTTCCTTATTTGCAAAAAGAAAGATTTCTTCTTCTTAAACCTCTGAAGGCTGTAATGATTGAACCATGATGAATATTGAAAGTCTTATATAATATTTGGCTAATTGTTTTTACTCATTTGCAGCATACTATACAATACTAATACTTAATTAGTATTTTCAGTTGTCGTATTTTTAAATTCCATAGCTTTACCAAAGCTCAAATGATTACTTAAAGATGGGATAAATTGATTTGGTCAAAAATTGAGGTAAAGATTTCTACACATTTAAGATCAGTACATTTTGAGAAGGAATAATATTTATTCCTCACATTATTCCTTATATATAGAGCATATATTCTAGTGGAGGAAGGGGACAATAAGCAAGTAAAGTTTTACATAGTATATTAAAATGTTGTAAGGGCTATGGAGAAAAATAAGAGAAGCCCAGTACCCAGATATATAGATGTATAGTTGCTGGATAGTTAGGAAGAGGAAGACCTCATCATGGAGTTGACGTTTGAAGCATTCAAAGATGAGTGAACACTGCAGATATTGAGGGAAGAGCATTACAGCCTGAGGATATAACAATGGCAATAATAAATAGTGCACTGTGTGCCAGAAATTTTATGTACTTTATATGTGTTTGTTTAATCTTTACAGTAATCCTATGATGTAGGTATTTTTGTTACTGTTCTTCTGTTGCTAAGTCATGTCCAACTCTTTTGCAGTCCCATGCACTGTAGCCTGCCAGGCTCCTCTGTCCATGAGATTTCATAGGCAAGAATACTAGAGTAGATTGCCATTTCCTCCTCCCAGGAATTTTCCCGACCCAGGGATTGAACCCTTGTCTCCTGCATTGGCAGGTGGGTTCTGTACCACTGAGCTACCACAGACACCCATAGGTGGTTTTTTGGTTTTTTCTTTTTATTAATCCCCGTTGTATAGATGAGGAAACTGAGGCATGGTAACAAGAATTATGGCTGAAAATTAAACCCAGTCAGTTTATTTCTAGGTCCATTTTCTTGTAGTTGCTATATGGTAAGTTAGAAAATGCCTTGAAGAGAGAATTTCCAGTGTGTTAGAAGAATAGTAAAGTTAGTGAGGATACAGCAGAATGGATGGAGAAAATCATAGGAGTTGAGATGTAGGAGGTGGTAACCAGGGAGGGGATGAGATGGGAATACTGAAGCCATTGCATTGATTTGGCATCTACTCCAAAGTGGAAAACCATTGGGTGGTTTTGAAGAGGGAAGTAAAATGATCTGATTGACTTTTTAGAAAGGGTTTCTTTACTGAGTCTTTCTTCCCATGAAGTCTATGGGTAGAATTCAAGAAAACCTGAGAACTTAGAGAAAAAAAAAGTGCATCCTTGTTTTCACTAACTTCTAACTGAAAGAGTATTTCATTCAGTTAATAATGTAGCCAGTAAACCTCCATATTTATTAAAGTTACCTGTGATTTTTGTTACCACCTATAAAAATCAGTTTTGTTGCAAGATATCCTGAAATACCATTCATGATCATTACTTTGAAAGTATAGTAATTATTATGGAACTGCTAGTTTCCATTTGATATGATAATGAAGCATATGTATTACAGTTTGTTGTTTCATGTTTTCTATATTTTGGGAACAATACGTTTAATTGGCTTTTTTGGTAATAGTCCATATTTCACTTCTGTATTTAAAACCACTATCTGAGTTCCAGAGAATAGCAGGGAGGGATAAGAAAGCCTTAAGTGAACAGTGCAAAGAAATAGAGGAAAACAATAGAAAAGGAAAGACTAGAGATCTCTTCAAGAAAATTGGAGTTACCAAGGGAACATTTTCATGCAAAGATGAGTACAATAAAGGACAGAAATGGTAAGGACCTAACGGAAGGAGAAGAGATTAAGAAGAGATGACAAGAATACACAGAACTATACAAAAAAAGGTCTTAGTGACCCAGATAATCACAATGGTGTGGTCACTCATCTGGAGCCAGACATCCTGAAGTGTGAAGTCAAGTGAACCTTAGGAAACATTACTACAAACAAAGCTAGTGGAGGTGATGGAATTCCAGTGGAGCTATTTTAACATCCTAAAAGATGATTTAATGACATGCTGCACTCAGTATGTCAGCAAATTTGGAAAACTCAGCAGTGGCCACAGGACTGGAAAAGGTGAGTTTTCATTCCAGTCCCAAAGAAAGGCAATACTGTATGATTGCACTCATTTTACGTGTTAGCAAGATAATGCTCAAAATCCTTCAAGCTAGGCTTCAGCAGTACATAAATTGAGAACTTCCAGATAAACAAGTTGGCTTTAGAAAAGGCAGAGGAACTAGAGATCAAATTGCCAACATCTGTTGGGTCATAGAAAAAGCAAGAGAATTCCAGAAAAACATCTACTTCTGTTTCATTGACTCCACAAAAGCCTTGGACTGTGTGGATCACAACAAACTGTGAGATGGGAATACCATACCACCTGACCTGCCTCCTGCGAAACCTGTGTGCAGGTCAGGAAGCAACAGTTAGAACTGGACATGGAACAACATACTGGTTCATAATTGGGGAAAGAGTATGTCAAGGCTGTATATTGTCACCCTGCTTATTTAACTTCTGTGCAGAGTACATCATGTGAAATGCTGGGCTGGATGAAGCACAGCTGGAATCAAGATTGCTGAGAGAAATATCAATAACCTCAGATATGCAGACGATACCACCCTTATGGCAGGAAGCAAAGAGGAACTAAAGAGCCTCTTGATAAGGGTAAAAGAGTGAAATAGCTGGCTTAAAACTCAACATTAGCCTCCAGTTAAATAAATTTATATTAAAAAAAAAACTCAACATTTCAAAAAGCTAAGATCATGGCATCCAGTCCCATCAGTTCATGGCAAATAGATGAAGAAGCAATGAAAGTAGTGACTGATTTTATTTTCTTGGGCTCCAGAATTACTGGTGACTGCAGCCATGAAATTAAAAGACACTTGCTTCTTGGAAGAAAAGCTATGATAAACCTACACAGTGTGTTTAAAACCAAAGACATCACTTTGCCAGCAAAGGTCTGTATAGTCAAAGCTGTGGTTTTTCCAGTAGTTGTGTACGGATGTGAGAGTTATTAGACCATAAAGAAGGCTGAGCACTGAAGAATTGATGCTTTTTAATTGTGGTGCTGAAGAAGACTTGAAAATCTCTTGGACTGCAAGGAGATCAGACTGGTCAGTCCTAAAAGAAATCAGTCCTTAATATCCATTGGAAGGACTGATGCTGAAACTCTTATACTTTGGCCACCTGATGCCAAGATCCAACTCAAAAGCCCCTGATGCTGGGAAATGTTGAGAGCAGGAGAATGGGGCAACAGAGAATGAGTTCGTTGGATTGCCTCACCAACTCAATGGATGTGAATTTGAGCAAACTCCAGGAGATACAGGACAAGAAAGCCTGGCACAGTTCATAGGGTCATAAAGAGTCAGACACGACTTAGCAACTGAGTAACAGCAACAGTCTGAGAAGGTGGCCATTGATTGTGCTAGGCTGCCAAAGAAGTCTGTGGCACACAAAAATCAAGACTCCCTATGAGGATTACTTTGGTTGCTGTGATAATAATGGACTGGAAGAAAGATGGAGAGCAAGAACAGAGAGAGGGATGCAAGTTAGGAGTTGCAGTAATCTAGAGGAAAGATAATGGTGAGTTGGATCAGAGAGTGGCAGAGAAATCATCATGTGTAGTTGTATTTCAGATAAATTTTGATGATTGAACCAATATGATTTGCTAACAAATTGAGTGTGTAATATGAGAGAAAAGGAAGAATTAGGGATGGCTTTAATATATAATTTGATCTGTGCAACTGGAAGGATGGAGTTGCCATTTGCTGAAATTCTCTTTGAAATTATTAATAGACCTGGAGTATTGGATATATTGCAAATTTTTAAAACAGTAACATAAGGCTTATAAAAATACTAAGGGTAAAAGAATTTATAATCTCACCCTCGTATGAACCATGTGAGATGGGGTAGAACATATGTTTGTTAAAGATCAAAAGTTTCAGTTTCAGATATGTTTGATGTATTTATTAGACATTCTAAGTATTACTTCATGAATTGCTCTCTCCACTTAATATGTCTTGGCATATGCAGTTATTAGAAAGAATGAAGTGGTCCTATACATAATGTGAATTGGTATCGTTTCTGAATGTCTGAATTACAGTGAACATATATCCATGTGTTAGGTAACTTTAAAGTGAGAAAAACATGTTAAAAAACAGAATGGTTACAATATATGATAGAATAATTATGTGTTCTTTCGGAAGAATAAAATAGATCTGCATATACCATCATGAAAGATCTGCCAGATCTTTAAATAAAATAAATACAAATAAGATAAAGAACAGAATAAGTGTATCAGAATCATAGTAAACCTAGCTATGTTTATCTTTAAAGAAAGAGGCTGTGAATTGTCAGGAAGGTTTTCATGCCCTCCCCCACCCCCCTTTTTTAAAGCAATTCAGTTTACTAACCTTGTACATATATTCCTTTTTAAATAGGGGGTTTATATGGCAGTGAGATTACCTTGTACATATATTACTTTTTAAATAGGGAATTCTTACAGGAGGTGAGATTATGGATTATTCTTTGTACTTTTATGTTTTTAATAATTCTATGTTACAGTTTCAAACTTTTATGATATATCCAATATTATAGTTCCAGTAATAATTTCAAAGAGATTTTCAGTGTGTAAGAATGTGAATATGAAATGAAGATAGGAAATCATCATATAATCTTTATTAGGAGTAAAATATGACTTTATGTATATATATGACTAGAAGAAAAGATTAGGGGGTGTACATCAAAATGTTAATAGCAATTTTCTCTGGGTGGTGGAATTTGAGGTGATTTTTTTTTTTAACAAGTTTCTTTAATTTCTTGTAGACTATGAGAAGACAACGAAATGAAGTTGTAGTTGAATTAAGAAAGGTGAGTCTGATTAATATTGTGTACTTTCAAGTATAATTACAGCAGCCATATATAGAGAAATTAGCAAATGTACATGAATCTCAAGTGCTTAAATGAGCGTACCTTTTTTCTTTGAAAATGGAGATATTGACTAAATTTAACAACTATTGAAGTTGGCAAGGTGCATTTTGTCAACTATCTAAAATAGAGGTAAACATTATCTGACGGTTTTTTTCTTCTGTAATTTTAAATGGTTTATATAAAGTGTGTGTCATAGTTATACTAAATATTTCTGCTATTTACAATAATTACTCCTTAAAAGGAGCTTGGTATTTAAAATTTTCATCAACTTTTCAAGTATTAAAGTAGGTTAGTTGAGAATATATTTTAAAAT
Source organism: Neotragus pygmaeus (assembly GCA_006410875.1). Classification (NCBI taxonomy): domain Eukaryota; kingdom Metazoa; phylum Chordata; class Mammalia; order Artiodactyla; family Bovidae; genus Neotragus; species Neotragus pygmaeus. The sequence continues at coordinate 14,041 of SJYV01008730.1, forward strand.
TTGTCCTGAACATCTTAGTGAAATTCAAGTGGCCCTTAATTTTTGTAAGACATTGTTAATTTTTGTCTGATTTTTGAACTGCCCAACTTTTGCTTTGACTTTGCTTTTAGGTGATAAAGAGAAGCTCCCAGATGATGTATAAAATGGTTCAGTACTTTTAAATAAATATGTATGTTTGGTTCTGGCTTAAACTCTATTCTTTTTTTTAATCAAATAAGTCTGTTTTTTTTTTAGTTTGTTTTTACATTGTTCACAGTTCATTAAAAATGTAATGTTTGGAGTTTGGGGGCTCAAATAGGTGTTGCATATGTGTTTAATTCACAATTTGGTTTAATTATCTGCATTTGCATTTTACTTTGAAAAGTCACTTTGTATTTTTTGTAGGCACAGGATTGTCTAATTTATTTGTGAAACTACTTAGCGTTTTAAAATTTAACTGAAGTTCTGTTTTTTTAAGAATAAAAGAGATGAGCATCTCTTAAAGAGGAGGAATGTACCACATGAAGATATCTGTGAAGACTCTGACATAGATGGTGATTATAGAGTGGTAAGTTATTGTTATTCTGGTAATTTAAAAGTTCTGTGATTTTTACATAAATACAGAATTACAAGGTGAATTTTTAACTTAATTTTCTCTAACTTTTTCCTAGCAAAATACCTCTCTTGAAGCTATAGTTCAAGTAAGTTGATTTCCCCTCCCCCACCCTCATTCCTATTTCTTGTACTTGTCAACTAATTATTGTGTATCTGCATCAAAAATTGTTTGGTTTTTTTATAGAATGCGTCAAGTGATAACCAAGGAATTCAGTTAAGTGCAGTGCAAGCTGCTAGGTAAGTTAAGGACATATTTAATGTTATCACTTTGGTTTGGGTTTTTACTATATAGTAGTCCTGTTTCTTATATTAACTTTGATGACAAATAATAAAAAATAGTCATATACATAATGAATTTACTTTAAAGATTATTCTCTAATTTAGAGTATTAAAATTAGCAAATTTCTAATTCACTAAGAACTGGAAGCTTTAGTGTACATTTAAAATGTGCAGTCACTGGAGAAAGGTTGATTTGACATGTTATTGCTATAGACTAATAGAAAAACATTGTAAAACTTTTCATTCTTTACTGAATAATAGGTTTAATTTTATTAAAAGTCAGATTCTTTAGCTCCTGCTCGGGTAGCTGATTCTTCTCGCAATTTTCATATTGATCAAACAATAAGTTGAATTAAAGCTTTAAAAGACGCTTACTCCTTGGAAGGAAAGTTATGAGCAAACTAGATAGCATATTCAAAAGCAGAGACATTACTTTGCCAATAAAAGTCCATCTAGTCAAGGCTATGGCTTTTCCAGTGGTCATGTATGGGTGTTAAAGTTGGACTGTGAAGAAAGCTGAACGCCAAAGAATTGATGCTTTTGAACTGTGGTGTTGGAAAAGACTCTTGAGAGTCCCTTGAACTGCAAGGAGATCCAACCAGTCCATCCTAAAGGAGATCAGTCCTGGGTATTCATTGGAAGGACTGATGCTAAAGCCGAAACTGCAATACTTTGACCACCTCATGCGAAGAGTTGACTCATTGGAAAAGACTCTGATGCTGGGAGGGATTGGGGGCAGGAGGAGAAGGGGACGACAGAGGATGAGATGGCTGGATGGCATCACTGACTTAATGGACATGAGTTTGGATGAANGAAACTGCAATACTTTGACCACCTCATGCGAAGAGTTGACTCATTGGAAAAGACTCTGATGCTGGGAGGGATTGGGGGCAGGAGGAGAAGGGGACGACAGAGGATGAGATGGCTGGATGGCATCACTGACTTAATGGACATGAGTTTGGATGAACTCTGGGAGTTGGTGATGTACAGGGAGGCCTGGTGTGCTGCGATTCATGGGGTCGCAAAGAGTTGGACACGACTGAGCAACTGAACTGAACAGCATGTACAGGCTGCAAGATATTAAGATTTAGGACTCCTACTTATCATTTTTTTGTATTTCTGTTGTAAAACCTGTGCACTCATATTTCAAAGGGAAAGCCAGAGAAACTTAACTACTGAGACATTTGTATTAATAAATAGCTTGGGGAAGACATGGTTGTATCATAGTACAATATAGTGGTTTCTTTGTTTTTTTAATATATGCAATAATAATACCCTATGTTCTAATTATCAGTAGGAAAGAGACACTTAAGAAATTAACTTGTTATAAAATTTTAAAGTGGAAAAAGACTTCACACCTTCATATAATATCTTACCCAGTGCTTTTGAGTCCCTTTTATGTTTATTAGACTTTGCTACTTTTGTATATTCACTGTAAATGGTCTAGAACAGATAAGGAAATTATAAGATTACAGTGTTGTCCTCTACAGGTTAAAGAACTTATTAGAAAGGTCTTTGTTAATATAGGAAGAAAGTCACAGAAGTTTTCCTATCTCAAATAGCAAATTAATGTTAATAGGAAGAATGATTAAGAAATTAATACATTATGCTCACCATTGTCAGTGTTAATTGTAATATTGGAGCAGCTCTTTTCAACATGAGTTCTGCAAGATAATGAAAGTCGTAAGGCAAGGTATCTGAAAATACAGTGTGTAGATCCCTAGGAGATCCTGAGATAACTTTAGGGTCTGTTATTTTCACAATAATTCTAAAAAAGGAATGAGACTTCATTTGCCATTTTTTAAAAACTGTGTTAGCATTCACATTGATGTTGCAAAAATCGGCTGGGTAAATTACTGGCACCTTCAGTTCAGTTCAGTCGCTCAGTCATGTCCGACTCCTCGAGACCCCATGAATCGCAGCACGCCAGGCCTCCCTGTACATCACCATCTCCCAGAGTTCACTCAGACTCACGTTCATCAAGTCCGTGATGCCATCCAGCCATCTCATCGTCTGTCGTCCCCTTCTCCTGCCCCCAGTCCTTCCCAGGATCAGAGTCTTTTCCAATGAGTCAACTCTTAGCACAAACCAAAACAGTGTCACCAAACTAATGTTACATTGTATATATGGTATGTACCATTTTGCAATCAAAGAAAAAACATCATTTCTCTTTAAGAATGTCCTCAGTGAAGTAGTAAAAAAGCTTTCTTTTATCAACTTTGAAACCTTGATTAACAAAGACTGGGTTAAAGACTGGCTTATTTTCTACATTGTATAAAGAATTGTACCATATATTATGGAAAATACTGTGAGGAAGCATGTGGAATAATTGTTGCTCTGTAAGAAGTTTAGAAGCTAATTGGGAAGGCAGAACTATATAAAAAATAGTGATGCTCAACAGTGAGTATAGCTGTATGCCATGTAAACATTTTTGGAATTTAGAGAGAGTAGCTCAGATGGTCAAGAATCTGCTTGCAGTGCAGGAGACCTGGGCTGGAAAGATCCCCTGAAGCAGGGCACGGCAACCCACTCCAGTATTCTTGCCTGAATCTCTCCCCATGGACAGAGGATCCTGGTGGCCTACAGTGCTTGGGGTTGCAGAGTCAGACACAACTGAGCAACTAAGCATACACACACAGGTTGTAGAGATAGAGTTTGAATAGACAGAAAAGAGAGCACTCCAAGTGTGGGAAATAGGATTTGAAGGGCCTGCAAATTAGATTGAAATGTTGGGACAGGCCACTGATCCTTGAATTATAGAGAATTAGTTAGACAAATAAAATGGAGTCAGTTTGTGGAATGTTACAAAGCTCAATCGGTGAGTTTACATTGATAGGATAGTAAATTAGCAGCTATCACTTAGTTTATATAGGGGAATAACATTTCCTTTAGTTGTTGAGAATGTTGTTGAGCTTTTATGGTCTTTAATTTGGGGTATAGTGAAAGTGAAGTTGCTCAGTCGTATCCGACTCTTAGTGACCCCATGGACTGTAGCCTACCAGGCTTCTCCGTCCGTGGAATTCTCCTGGCAAGAATACTGGAGTGGGTTGCCATTGCCTTCTCCAATTTAGTGTATAGAGTAGGATAAAGAATTGGAAACTGGTATCAGCTATAAACTTGTACCAGCACTTTTGTCCTAACTTAAATGAAGTGGTAAAGTGTTCCTGTCTTTATGGTTGTTAGAACCATATCTAATCGTTCATGTCTACCATTTTTCCTAATTATTAATAATTTATGTGAATTTATAAATTAACCTTTTTATAATAGACAAAATTGCATTATATAAATTTAAAAAGTAACTTTCAAGAAGAGTGTGGCAAATATTCAGGTTATTGTAATCAAACATGAATTTGAATTTAATTATGTTTCATTAAGCTTCATAAGGAGTATGTATATCTCTTATAGGAAGCTTTTGTCCAGTGACCGAAATCCACCAATTGATGACTTAATAAAATCTGGAATATTGCCTATTTTAGTCCATTGTCTTGAAAGAGATGACAAGTAAGTACATTATTTTAAGAAATAATTTAGGTTATGTCCTTTGCAGAAGACAGCATTTTCTTAGTAGTTAATTTGATCTTCAAATGAAAAAAAAAAGGGCTATAAGATGGAGTTGAAAAGCCAATGTGAAAAACAATGTAAGATGTGTTTACACCAAGAGAAGGTAAAGATCAAAAGGGAACTTGAGAGTGATATATTTATAGTTAGCCTTTAAGCTTTGAAAATTAGTACGATCTAGTTTATCCAGATAATTACTTGAGAAAACTGTTTAGTTAGTAATGTGCAGGTATCTTAATAAAGAGTTCTTAATAAAAATAAGGACACCTTGAGAGGGTTATGTGTTTTTTATACCAAAGAGATATTTTCAGTAGTCATTGGAAGTTAAAAAATACTGGTTATATAGATCTTTTACATCAAAATATTTGATACTTTTTAAAATGCTGGAAGGGAGGAGTGATTGGTAGATATTTTGGGCCAGTGTAGAAATTCTTGCTGTTTAAAACAATTTGTTTCTTTTTGTAGTCCTTCTTTACAGTTTGAAGCAGCATGGGCTTTGACAAACATTGCATCTGGAACCTCTGAACAAACTCAAGCAGTAGTTCAGTCTAGTAAGTTGGTTTTTAAAAAACGAAATTGTAATTTTCCAAAACAGATTATTTAAAACACTTAGTGCTTTTTCTGAAAGAATAGAGCTATTATAAAATAATTATTTTGAATTCAGTAACACATAAGGCAGTTGAAATAAGCCAACTTAAGTATGTTACTTTGATCATTTTATCCCAGTTAGTGATATTTTCTATTTTATAAAGTAGGCCTTTGAGAGAATGGCTTGAAATTTTTTCATTGTTATTATAGGATTGGTTGTTTATGTTCCAACAAATGTAAGTAGGAAATAATCAGTGAGTTATGTTATTGTAACTTGAGTTATTTCCATGAGTATTATTTGATTCTGCTTCCTAGATGGTGCTAGTGGTAAGAACCTACCTACCAATGCAGGAGACAGTACAGACGCGGGTTTGATCCCTGGGTTGGGAAGATTCCCTGGAGAAGGGAATGACAACCCACTGCAATATTCTTGGCTGGCGAACCCAATGGACAGAGGAGTCTGATGGGCTATAGTCCATAGGGTTGCAGGTAGCCAGACACGAATGAAGTGACTTAGCACACACTGAACAAAGAAATTCATAAGTTAAAGAAGGTACTTTGAAAATCCCCTTCAAATGTATAAGCAGTATTCTTTGTCTAAGGGCTTTCCAGGTGGCTCAGTAGTAAAGAATCCACCTGCCAATGCAGGAGACACAGGTTCAATCCCTGGGTTGGCAAGATCTCTTGGAAAAGGAAATGACAACCCACTCCAGTATTCTTGCCTGGAGAATTCTATGGACAGAGGAGCCTGGCAGGCCACAGTTCATAGGGTCACACAGAGTCGGACAAAACTAAATGACTAATGCACACACACACACACGTATGCCTGCCTGATCTCTGTGTACTTAAATAGCATTTTTTGAAAGCAATATCAGAAGGAAAAGAAATGAAAGAATCATGTATTCAGTGCAGTATTATTCTGTTAAGTGTCTCTCTGTATTTCCTTGTTGTTAAGCAACAGAAGCATTTTCTGATTCAAAATGTCTCGTGGCCAGGTTAAAGACTTATGTGATACTATTTTACATTTCTGTATTCAAAAGTTATATTAATTATTGTTTTTTTTTCAAATTTGAAGATAATACTCTATAAGGAATTAATTTTTAAAATTTAAATCCAGGTTTAATTGTGAATAAAGTTTTATCAACTTAATTTGATGTTTGTCTGTATGTTGAAGCTGTCATTTTAATGGTGACAGTTTTGTCTGCTACTCAGAAATTTTGTACTACTGTTATTCTAATGAAAATCATTTAATAAGAGTATATTTTATATATGTATTTTTTTTGATAGGTTCATTTCTTTTGGAATTTCAGCAAAGAAGTTCAGCTTTCAATTTACAGTATTGTCAACTTTTTTTTTCAATTTTTAAAAAATCTAATTGATATATAATATCTTCAGCCTTAAATGATAGCATATATTTTCTTCCTTCAGATGCTGTGCCACTTTTCTTGAGGCTTCTCCATTCACCCCATCAGAATGTCTGTGAGCAAGCAGTGTGGGCCCTGGGAAATATCATAGGTTTGTCTAAAACTCATAATGCTAGTCCAGCAATTGTTGTGATCATGTACTGTGTAATACAAATGTCTACTAGGAGTTCAAAAGGAAAAGCAGCTTGTCGTTTTCAGTTCTAGTTTTTATGAACTATTTCACAGAAATTATAGCTGTTTAAGTGTAAACACATAGTAAACAGAAGGAATATTTTGTTGCTTATGCCATTATATCTTTTTGTATATAGTCAGCTCTTAGTTATTTGTAATAATTACAAAATATGTGTATGATTTAGGTATTTTTCTCATCCTCCTTCGTTACGGTGGGGTCCATTTTATTCCTCAACTCTCTTAACTGTCCTAGGAAATATTAAGAGAAAAGGAGGTGATAAAACTTAAACCAAATTACAATAGCAGTTCTGAGAGGAATCTTAAGTTGAAATTTTTTATATCTCTTATAGATTTTAGTACAGTAAAATATAGTAATGTTGTCCACTATTATCATGAGGTGGTCATCACACAAGTGTCTATATGATTGTCATATAGACATTCTCATTAAATGTTGACAACCATGATTACCATACTTTTCTGGTTTTCTCCGATAAGTAATTGCAAGAAGAATAATTAAAGACAGCTCCAGTATTTCAGGAATTTGCTTTTTAACTACAACATTAAGTTTACCCAAATTCAAAAAGCTGGAGAATGGAAAAAATCTGGGGTCTGAACTGTATTGTGTACCATTATATTAAAAGTTATTTTTGCCACAGATTTTTTTTACATGAAAGTAATCAGCCTTGCTCTAATAAAGCTCTTCTTTATTACCCTTTTAGGGGCCAAGATGGAAGGTGAAGTGTGGTTAGTGCCCCACAGTTGTGAATTTTCAGATGGGGAGATTTCCCTATAAACTGTTCTTGGCATACAGTATATTGCTGTTAGCAGTGTATATCCAGAGTCCCTTACTTTATATCAAATTTTAGATTTATAACTATTAATAGCAGATCTTGATCTTTGTTTTTTAATTCCAGTGACATTATAGAATAAATGACAAAAAGAACAAACATTTCATCTGCAAATACTGTAGACATAGTTTACATACTTTAAGTGTATGGAGTAACTTATAGTCAATACTCTCTGTGCTTTGACGTCAGGTCATCAGTATAAATTCTAGATATTTTTCTCTGTAATGATACTGCCATATATTTCTTTTTATAACATGAAGGTTTCTTAGAGTACCACTGAGAAAGAAGACAAAAAGCAACAATTCTCTGTTCACAAAGTACTTGAAAACCTTATTTAGGCTTCTGGCATTTAGATGCCATAAAAACATTTTATAGGTGAGCAGCATATAAACCTGAATACATGAATAATGTACAAAGGAAGTCTTAGTACCTGATGTTACACCTCTTGCCTCAAAGACCTAAAATGTGAGCTAGGTTGTCATTGTCTAAAACTGTTGCATATATCAAAATATATGGTTCAAATACAATAAGCAGCATATTGAACCCAGTGCTTTTTGTTTTCTGAATTACTTATTGTATTAATAAATCTTCCTTCCTACAGGTGATGGGCCACAGTGTAGAGATTATGTCATAAGTCTTGGAGTTGTGAAACCTTTACTTTCCTTCATAAGTCCATCTATTCCTATAACATTCTTAAGAAATGTTACTTGGGTTATGGTCAACCTATGTCGCCACAAAGACCCACCACCCCCAATGGAAACCATTCAGGAGGTAACAAGTGTTTTTTGTTTTTTTTAATTAAAGTAGATATTATTATGTGTATATTTTTATCTATGTATATTTTAAAATCTATATATTTCTCCCTCTTTAGATTCTTCCAGCTCTTTGTGTTTTAATTCATCACACAGACGTAAATGTGAGTAAATGCTTCTCAGCATATATTTTTATGTGTGTATATATTTAATGCTTCACCCTAGTTCAAGAGCTGTTATACATAATTTGGTATTTTTGTGTTTACTCTGTGTTTACCCTGTCTCTTATACACATCTCTGCCCCCAGTCCTTCCCAGGATCAGAGTCTTTTCCAA
>SJYV01008730.1:22689-33058 GCA_006410875.1 Neotragus pygmaeus
GCACACACACACACACGTATGCCTGCCTGATCTCTGTGTACTTAAATAGCATTTTTTGAAAGCAATATCAGAAGGAAAAGAAATGAAAGAATCATGTATTCAGTGCAGTATTATTCTGTTAAGTGTCTCTCTGTATTTCCTTGTTGTTAAGCAACAGAAGCATTTTCTGATTCAAAATGTCTCGTGGCCAGGTTAAAGACTTATGTGATACTATTTTACATTTCTGTATTCAAAAGTTATATTAATTATTGTTTTTTTTTCAAATTTGAAGATAATACTCTATAAGGAATTAATTTTTAAAATTTAAATCCAGGTTTAATTGTGAATAAAGTTTTATCAACTTAATTTGATGTTTGTCTGTATGTTGAAGCTGTCATTTTAATGGTGACAGTTTTGTCTGCTACTCAGAAATTTTGTACTACTGTTATTCTAATGAAAATCATTTAATAAGAGTATATTTTATATATGTATTTTTTTTGATAGGTTCATTTCTTTTGGAATTTCAGCAAAGAAGTTCAGCTTTCAATTTACAGTATTGTCAACTTTTTTTTTCAATTTTTAAAAAATCTAATTGATATATAATATCTTCAGCCTTAAATGATAGCATATATTTTCTTCCTTCAGATGCTGTGCCACTTTTCTTGAGGCTTCTCCATTCACCCCATCAGAATGTCTGTGAGCAAGCAGTGTGGGCCCTGGGAAATATCATAGGTTTGTCTAAAACTCATAATGCTAGTCCAGCAATTGTTGTGATCATGTACTGTGTAATACAAATGTCTACTAGGAGTTCAAAAGGAAAAGCAGCTTGTCGTTTTCAGTTCTAGTTTTTATGAACTATTTCACAGAAATTATAGCTGTTTAAGTGTAAACACATAGTAAACAGAAGGAATATTTTGTTGCTTATGCCATTATATCTTTTTGTATATAGTCAGCTCTTAGTTATTTGTAATAATTACAAAATATGTGTATGATTTAGGTATTTTTCTCATCCTCCTTCGTTACGGTGGGGTCCATTTTATTCCTCAACTCTCTTAACTGTCCTAGGAAATATTAAGAGAAAAGGAGGTGATAAAACTTAAACCAAATTACAATAGCAGTTCTGAGAGGAATCTTAAGTTGAAATTTTTTATATCTCTTATAGATTTTAGTACAGTAAAATATAGTAATGTTGTCCACTATTATCATGAGGTGGTCATCACACAAGTGTCTATATGATTGTCATATAGACATTCTCATTAAATGTTGACAACCATGATTACCATACTTTTCTGGTTTTCTCCGATAAGTAATTGCAAGAAGAATAATTAAAGACAGCTCCAGTATTTCAGGAATTTGCTTTTTAACTACAACATTAAGTTTACCCAAATTCAAAAAGCTGGAGAATGGAAAAAATCTGGGGTCTGAACTGTATTGTGTACCATTATATTAAAAGTTATTTTTGCCACAGATTTTTTTTACATGAAAGTAATCAGCCTTGCTCTAATAAAGCTCTTCTTTATTACCCTTTTAGGGGCCAAGATGGAAGGTGAAGTGTGGTTAGTGCCCCACAGTTGTGAATTTTCAGATGGGGAGATTTCCCTATAAACTGTTCTTGGCATACAGTATATTGCTGTTAGCAGTGTATATCCAGAGTCCCTTACTTTATATCAAATTTTAGATTTATAACTATTAATAGCAGATCTTGATCTTTGTTTTTTAATTCCAGTGACATTATAGAATAAATGACAAAAAGAACAAACATTTCATCTGCAAATACTGTAGACATAGTTTACATACTTTAAGTGTATGGAGTAACTTATAGTCAATACTCTCTGTGCTTTGACGTCAGGTCATCAGTATAAATTCTAGATATTTTTCTCTGTAATGATACTGCCATATATTTCTTTTTATAACATGAAGGTTTCTTAGAGTACCACTGAGAAAGAAGACAAAAAGCAACAATTCTCTGTTCACAAAGTACTTGAAAACCTTATTTAGGCTTCTGGCATTTAGATGCCATAAAAACATTTTATAGGTGAGCAGCATATAAACCTGAATACATGAATAATGTACAAAGGAAGTCTTAGTACCTGATGTTACACCTCTTGCCTCAAAGACCTAAAATGTGAGCTAGGTTGTCATTGTCTAAAACTGTTGCATATATCAAAATATATGGTTCAAATACAATAAGCAGCATATTGAACCCAGTGCTTTTTGTTTTCTGAATTACTTATTGTATTAATAAATCTTCCTTCCTACAGGTGATGGGCCACAGTGTAGAGATTATGTCATAAGTCTTGGAGTTGTGAAACCTTTACTTTCCTTCATAAGTCCATCTATTCCTATAACATTCTTAAGAAATGTTACTTGGGTTATGGTCAACCTATGTCGCCACAAAGACCCACCACCCCCAATGGAAACCATTCAGGAGGTAACAAGTGTTTTTTGTTTTTTTTAATTAAAGTAGATATTATTATGTGTATATTTTTATCTATGTATATTTTAAAATCTATATATTTCTCCCTCTTTAGATTCTTCCAGCTCTTTGTGTTTTAATTCATCACACAGACGTAAATGTGAGTAAATGCTTCTCAGCATATATTTTTATGTGTGTATATATTTAATGCTTCACCCTAGTTCAAGAGCTGTTATACATAATTTGGTATTTTTGTGTTTACTCTGTGTTTACCCATATCACAAAATGTAAATTTCAAGTGAAATCAAGCCTGTTATTTTGGTCTGGCCAGTAATGTGTGTGCATATATTATGTTTTTGTTTTGCAAAAACTGATATTAGAAGTTGTTAAAGTTTCCAGTTACTAAGCTGTAACTAAGATTATATCTTTGACTGTTCATAATCTTTTTATGAAAGCTCATTTTGACAGCTGGTCAGTGAGAGAAACACATACACCTAGTGGTATTATTTTTTGAAAAGTAAAAGTATGTGTGCCTTTATGTATGCGTTTGTATTCATATACCATTCTTAGACCGAAACATAAACATAAGTTGCTCTTTAATTTCATTATTACTCTGTTAATTCATTTATAATGACTTTGCTAATGGCCTCACTTGGTATAAAGATAATTCTTGAGTATCCAAACAACAGGGGGAAAAAAATTAGTGCAAACTAGATTTTAAACATAATAAATATATCCTACTCATTCTTTCTAACACAGAGAGCAAAAGAAAAAGCAACTCAGGAAGAATGAATGAGTAGGAAACAGATCTAACTGCTTATAAAGTCAGTCTAACCCTCTTGTGTTAGAGGAGCTAAAAATGTTACGGGTAAAAGGAAATCACATGGACAAAATGCATAGCAACCATCAGAAACTTGTGTAGTTCTTTAAAAACACAGTTTGGTATGATCAGTGTGTGACAAACTGCTTTAGTTTCTTAGGTAGTAATACCTTTTTGCCAAGATCTCTCTAAAGATATGGAACAACTTAAACTTCAAATTACACTACATTAAGTTAGAAGTATATTATGTGTTTGACATTCATAGAAGAACATGATCTTTGCTCAAAAGATATTTTTTATAGCTCCAAATAGTCTAAGATCTTTAAAAGCAAACAGAAAACACACATGTTAGCAAATTTTGGTTTTGGCTTCTTGCAGTCAAATTTTTCATATTTTATTTTAAGAGATTTCCAAGAAAGATTAATCTCAAAGTTTATAAGTCTACTGGGAAAATCAGACATCTTGGTTTACCCCAATCCATTTGAGATTGTGACTCCATTTTTCTTGCTCTTGATGTTATCTTGAATTTCCCAAGCCAGTTTGCATTGTTCTTTTTTTACTAGCATTAGTAATATTGTTTGCTAAATAATAATGTTTACTAAAAATAAAATCTTCTTGGGTTAATACTTAGGAGCAAGTTCTTAAATCAGACCATCAAAGAAGTAAAAATAACTGAACAAAACTGTTTCCACAAACCATAAGTGAAATATTGAAATTACACGAGAGTTGTAATTAGTAAACTTATCCATAGACTTAACTTTGCTGACACAAAAAGTGCATATGAAGTCACTTTTGTGAGTTGAAATTTAGTTGTCTCACATGTTTTGATACTTATGTGTGTTAATTTTTTCATTCAATGTGTTCTTATTACATTAAAAAATATCCATAGTGCTTTCTTGAATTTCTGAAAGGAAAAATGACAAAGTACTGTTTTTCTCTGGGGGCTTCTTGGATGTTATAAATATACCATTGATTTAGAATGTAAAGATTTCAAACTTCTTGGCTTGTCTTTTGACATAGAGTTCATATTCTAGAAAGGCTTTGAAAGTAAAGTTTCAGGCATAATTATTTATTACTGTGTATTTGTCAACAATTGCATTATTTAGCAGCTTAACAGTTGTTTTTCATACTTTGTTTTGCCATAACTTCTAATTAGGACTTAACATACAGAGATGAAACACAGTGGCCTGTTGTACTTTGAAATATAATCATAATAAGTTAATTACATGAGCTTTTTTAAAAAAGTAGTTTTGGCAGCTGATGTAAATTATAGTGTGGTTGGTTCATTGTTTTGTTTTTTTAAACTAGAACATGTTTTTTGATTATAGATCTCACAGGCTGACCTGTGGTTGCTTTTAATGTCTTTATCTGTAGCTGTGGGAGACTTGCACTATTTGGGAAGTTGCCTGTAGTTTTACAAAGCGAAGCAAACTGGTTGGAAAAGATGAAAGTACTATAATCCTAATACTGGAGTGTTGGCTTTAGACCAACCAACATGTTACTGATGTGAGAACACCTCGAGTATATTCACCTGCCCCAGATATTTTTAATGTGGATACATATACTCTTTCTAACTGTATGCATTTATCACAATGTCCTTGGGCCTATTATCCCTCAATCTGAGCATTTGGGAAAAAGAATGTCTTTTTCTCATTTTATGTGCTACATAGTATATTTGTATCTTTGTGATTGAGGAGTGGCTATCAATCTGTGATTGGGATCATAATTAACCTAAATATCCTAAATATGACTGGAACATGAACATACTTGATAAAGACATTCATAGTTGATGACGCTTAGTATAATAGAGAAGACTAACATTCCAGTGATTTTAAGTGAGAACAAACAGAAGAAAGAAGACGGTAGAACAATCAGGTTAGTCCATATGGTTAAAAATTTTTGAAATGAGAAAATATTCAAGGATTATTTGAATTTTTTTTATTCATTAGATATTGGTAGATACAGTCTGGGCCCTCTCTTACCTTACTGATGCTGGCAACGAACAGATACAGATGGTAATAGACTCTGGAATAGTCCCTCATTTGGTTCCTCTTCTCAGCCACCAGGAAGTTAAAGTGCAGGTGAGTTTTTTATTAATAACATGCTACTATCTGCTTTAAAAATGACATTCGACTATGTATAATATCAATAGTTAAGTATTTTTTAGTCTAATGATAACATATCTGTGATGGAAAAGAGTGAATTATTATATCCCCATTTTAAATGAAGTATGATTACTACAAGAATATCCCTTTTCCTAGAAAAAAAAGCCAAGTTGACTTCTTTATAAATTACTGATCTCTAACATAGAACAGGGCAGTTCTTAAAGCAACTTGGGTAGCATCTGAAGTAAGTATCGATTTTATTTTTTCTACTTTCCCTATTTTTCTTCTTTTACTCTCCTACTCTTTTTTTCCCTACAGCTGTCCTTTTTTACTCTTCTTCACTGCACCTGGCAAGTTTAGTTAATGCTCAGCGTCACTGGCACTGTGATAAAGGCTCTATACTTAAATGTGCTGCTTAGGGGCTTCCTAACTTGTATTCTTCCAGTTATTTTAAATCATTTTCTTTGATTTTTGTTTTATTGTATTATTTTAAAATCCTTCCATAGAAATATCCCAAAGAACCAGCATCTAGAAAGAGCTAAAAAGAGAAGATGAGAAGTTCACACAGTTACAAGCAATAACTGTCAAACTACAGTGGTAAAGGGAGGTGCAGCAAGCGCTCCCTGTCCTTCAGAAGTAAATAGCGCGTGGTTTAATCGTAGAATGACAAAGAACCTATAAACTACAATAATAGCATAAGGAAAACTGTTAACCAGATTCATTTTATCAACCTTGGCTAGATGACAAAATCAGGTGTGTGAAGCTTAAAGAAAAAAATTGGTTTCCCTTGCCCAACTTTTAGAATTTGTTTCAGTAAATCTGCTATATTTCCTAGAAATCTGGGCTTTAAAAAGCTCTTTAGTTTATTCATATGCTGTAAAAATGAGAACTCATCTCTAAAATTTAAATCACTTTAAAGAAAAGAAGGAACACTTAGCTAAATTCAGAAATAATTGATTAATAGAATACTTTATCATTTAGGGGTATTTGTAGTCTATTTTAAATATTCCTACTAAATTCTTATCATGAAGTTTGCATTTCTTTTTTTGTTTTTATTAATTAATTTATTTTTTTACTTTATTCTACTTTACAATACTGTATTAGTTTTACCAAAAGTTTGCATTTCTTAAGTGTGGTACTTATGTCTTGGTATAGGTTTTTGGTTTGCATTTTGTTTTTTTTGTGAATGCATCTTCACTTTTAATACTGGACTTTGAGAAAATAGTGCTTAGACTTTTACTTTAGCCAGTTCTCAAAGAGATGTAATGTTCTATACGTTACCTGATAATTAATATAGATATTGTAAAACTTTAAAAATTTTTCATGCCATAAAGTTGGAATTTAGAAAGAATAATGTAATGAACTATGTAGGTTTTCTGTATATTTCTACTTCCCCTCCAGATTACTTTGACACAAATCCCAGATATTGTATAATTTCATCCAGCTTGCATTTGTAAGAAGTAAGCCTATTTTTTAACATTCACAGTACCGTTAGAGCACTTTAGAAATAATCATTAAAATCCAATCAGTATCTGAATTTTACTTTTTGCCCCTTTTTTTTTCACAACTTGACCAAATCAGTAGGTCTTCAAACAAGGTCAGTACATTACATTTAGTAGCTATGCCCTTATGTTTCTGTTACTCTTCCTTTATTCTTTCCCGTATTAAATCTATTTGTTGAAGAAACTGGCTCACTACAAAACATTTTTGAAAGAAATTAAATAAGACCTAAATAAGTAGAAAGATACTTATGTTTGTGGCTTGAAAGATTCAGTATTAGGGTGGCAATGGTCCCCAAAATTATATACAGATTAAATGCAGCTCTTGTTAAAATCGATATTGAAAATACAGTGGACCCAGAAATAGCCAAAACAGTCTTGAAAAAGGAATCAAGTTTGGGGACTTCTCACTTCAAAACCTGACTACAAAGCTAGAGAAGACAAAATTTTGTGATTCTAGTATAAGGATAGACATACGGATCAATGAAATAGAATCAAGAGTCCAGAAAGAAACTCATACATTTTGATCAGCTGATTTCCAACAAGGGAGCCAAGAAAATTGAGTGAGCAAAAACAGTCTTTTCAATAAGTGGTGCTGAGGCAACTGGATATCCATATATATAAAGGAATGAAGTTGGATCCATATTTCACACCATATTTTTAAAAAATAAACTCAAAAATGAATCATAGCTATTATAAACTGAAAACAGCTATTATGAAACATCTGGAAGTATAAACCTCTTACAAGGCATAAATCTTCATAATCTTGAATTAGGTAGTAGTTTCTTAGATTTGACACTGCAAGAAGCCAAAGAAAAAATGCCACCCCCCAAAAAAAGAAAAATTAGACTTCCAAAATTTAAAACTTCTAAAGAGACTATCAAGAAAGTGAAGAGACAACCCACACAATGAAAGGGGATATTCACAGATCATATATGAAATAGGATTTGTGTCCAGAATACATAAAAAACTTTTAAAACTCAACAAAAAATGGCAACCCAAATCTAAATGGTTTTTAAAGAGTAATGTTTTCCGAAGAAGACATACAGATGGTCAGTAAGCACACAAGATGTTCAACATCGTTAGTCACTAAGGTAATGTAAATCAAAGCCACAATGAAGTACCACTTTATACTCACCAGGATTGCTGTAATCCAAAAGACAGTAACATGTGTTGGCAAGAATGTAAAGAAAGTATGATCCTCATACATCACTGGTAAGAATGTAAAATGGTACAGCCTCTGGAATATAATTTGACAGTACCTGGAAAAGTTAGACAGAGTTATTATATGACCTAGAAATTCCACACCCAGGTGTATACCCATCTTATTTTCTTTATGGTCATAATCATTATCTAAAGTTATCCTTCATACCTACTTGTTTATTGACCATTTCCTCTTACAGTAACAGAAGCTCCCTAAGAACTGAGGTGGTATCTGTCCTATTCATTCCTCTGTTTCTAAATCAGTGTCTGACACAACTTGCTCAGAAATATAGGTTGCCATGAATGCATGAAGATATTTCTCATAGCCTGCCTAATAATACACCTTTGTGTATAAGGAGTGATTAGTATAGAACAGCATCATCTTATTAAATATCTTTATGTTTCAGACAGCAGCACTTCGAGCTGTAGGCAATATTGTTACTGGAACTGATGAGCAAACACAAGTAGTTTTAAACTGTGATGCTCTTTCACACTTCCCTGCACTTCTGACACATCCCAAAGAGAAAATTAATAAAGTAAGTATTTTTAAATACTTTTTAATAAATAGCATGTGAAGAAGTCATTTTCATTTATGAAATTAGGTAGTTGAGTATCTTTCATATTGTTAATATAAGCTGTCATTTAGACATGAGAAAGTAAGATATTTTACTCTTTATGATATGGACTGGTATGTGATTTTCCATTTTTGCAATAAACCAGTTGGAAACAGTGCAAACTTGGCTCTCCTGGAAATGATGAAATAGAGATAATTGGGTGTTAAATGTTGTATGATTAGAAAATTTTAATATCTAAGTTAAGTAATCTTAATTTTAATATTTTTTAACTGTCTGTGTGTGTGTGTGTGTGTGCATGTGTGTGTGCTTGTGGAGGCTATGAAAAGGGGGCACTGATTGGTGATGCTGATACTGGAGTGCATCTGAGGCTGTTGTAGAAGTGCATGGGTTGTTAATTACAACATTGCCTATGATTATAGCCCAGGAGCAGCTCACCTAAGTAGCCTAGCACCCTGAAATCTCTGACAGGTTCACTGAACGTGGTCCTGTGATCTGANCTGATACTGGAGTGCATCTGAGGCTGTTGTAGAAGTGCATGGGTTGTTAATTACAACATTGCCTATGATTATAGCCCAGGAGCAGCTCACCTAAGTAGCCTAGCACCCTGAAATCTCTGACAGGTTCACTGAACGTGGTCCTGTGATCTGATCCAGAAGAGCCTTCTGCACATTAGGAGTAAAACTTGTTTACCAGTTTTTTAAAAGAGAGAAAGTGTTTCCTTTAGTAAATTCATATATTTAATAAATTTATTAAGTTTGTAAATTATAGTAATATCCTACATAGGACACTAGGTAGACAGTTTATCTCATTTCATTCTGTGTTTTCAAGTGGCTTTTATTTTCTATGAGAAAAAGCAACTCTTAATCCTCTTGGTAGCAGTAGTACCATTGTGGTATAAAGGGTAACATAAAAAGATTATTGAAGTAGATCAGTAAAGCCATTGAACATCTGACTCTGTTTTATCTTTGAGAGAGATGGTGCAGTGAATGAATATTACAAATAAGTATATCCAAAAACAATCCATTGTTTCATTTTTGTGTTTCAATCATCATGAATAATTGAGATATTCATCCGTTTTGGCTAGGACTCTTGATCAGAATAGAACAGGGAATAAATAAGATTTGTGTTTGTATTCAGTTCAGTTGCTCAGTTGTGTCTGACTCTTTATGACCCCATGAACTGTAGCATGCCAGGCCTCCCTGTCCATCATCAACTCCTGGTGTCTACTCAAACTCACGTCCATTGAGTTGGTGATGCCATCCAGCTATCTCATCATCTGTCGTCCCCTTCTTCTCCCACCTTCAATCTTTCCCAGCATTAGGGTCTTTTCAAATGAGTCAGTTCTTCGCATCAAGTTGCCAAAGTATAGAAATTCCAGCTTCAGCATCAGTCCTTCTGATGAATATTCAGGATTGATTTCCTTTAGGATGAACTGGTTGGATCTCCTTGCAATCCAAGGGACTCTCAAGAGTCTTCTCCAACACCACACTTCAAAAGCATCAATTCTTCAGCGCTCAGCTTTCTTTATAGTCCAACTCTCACATCCATACATGACTACTGGAAAAACCATAGCTTTGACTAGACAGACCTTTGTCAGCTAAGTAATGTCTCTGCTTTTTAATATGCTCTCTAGGTTGGTCATAGCTTTTCTTCCAAGGAGCAAGTGTCTTTTAATTTCATGGCTGCAGTCACCATCTGTAGTGATTTTAGAGCCCCCCCAAACGAAGTCTGTCACTGTTTCCACTGTTTGCCCAGCTATTTGCCATGAAGTG
>SJYV01008730.1:33780-157311 GCA_006410875.1 Neotragus pygmaeus
TCCCATCTCTTTCAGAATTTTCCACAGTTTATTATGATCCACGCAGTCAAAGGCTTTGGCATAGTCAATAAAGCAGCAGTAGATGTTTTTTCTGGAACTCTATTGCTTTTTCGATGATCCAGTCGATGTTGGCAATTTGATCTCTGGTTCCTCTGCCTTTTCTAAAACCAGCTTGAACACCTGGAAGTTCACGGTTGAAGTACTATTCAAGCCTGGCTTGGAGAATTTTGAGCATTACATTTCTAGAGTGTGAGATGAGTGCAATTGTGTGGTAGTTTGAGCATTCTTTGGCATTACCTCTCTTTGGAATTGGAATGAAAGCTTACCTTTTCCAGTCCTGTGGCCACAGCTGAATTTTCCGTTTCCTGGCATAGTGAGTGCAGCACTTTCACAGCGTCATCTCCCAGGATTTGAAATAGATCAACTGGAATTCCGTCACCTCTACTGGGTTGTTACAATTCATCAATTCCTTAGTATTTGTTCAGCCAAGCCTCTTTATAGTCTTAGTGCTTGGAATGTTTTCAAGAGGTGTTAGAAGGTTAGTTTATTTCATTAACAATTTATCCAAGGAAAAATACAGAAAAGGGGACAGGAAAATACAGGTTCTGAAATATTTTATTATGAAAGTCATTCCATAGTAAAAATCATTTGGTTATGGTAGTGAATGCTTTTTCCTAGTTCAGCTGCAGATTTTATTTTTCAGTAAGAAATATTAAAGGAGTTTTTTTCTACAGGAAGCAGTGTGGTTCCTCTCTAATATCACTGCAGGAAATCAGCAGCAGGTTCAGGCAGTAATTGATGCCAATCTTGTACCAATGATAATACACCTTTTGGATAAGGTAAGAAAGTCATCTTGTTAGTATCTGTGTAAGAGGAAAAGAACTTAATATAACTAAGTATGTGTATATATATTTTTCTGTTTAATTAGAATTGATACAGTGGCATGAGTTGACAGATGAAGAAACTGTAGTATAGACAAATAAACTGCCCAAGATCAAACAGCAAGTAATTGTGCTATTTATTCATATGCCATGTCATCACATACTTACATTAACGTTTGGGAAAGACACAGTTTAAAATGTCACAATCAAAAAATAAAATGTCACAATCACAGCATGCGGGTTTTTTCCTGAACACTGATCTGTTCATTAAAGAGAAGTTATCTCTATCCTCTTTTCCTCCATGTTTCTTACAAACTGCTAGATTGGGTTCAGTTTTTAGGGAAAAATATTTAATGCTCTAATGATTCACATGGGGAGATACATTCTGTTTATCCTACATTTAGTGATAATTTAGATTGATAAGTGAGCTCAGGTGTTAACCAGACTGTTCCACCCATTATTATAATGTTATTCATCATTCTTTCACATAGTGGTTTTTAAGCAGTCATGATGAACATTACCTAGATCCCTTATTTTACTAGGAACTGCAAAATGATGACTTTGTAATTGTGTCATTCTTTATGTATTAGGCGTGATTCTTCAGTAAAGAAGATTAAAGAGCGTTTCCTTATCAGCTGTTTACTTCCTTATCAGCTGTTCATTTACTCTGAAATATATTTCATATAGGAAAAGCAAGATAAATGTTTCATTCCTGCTTACTATCATTCAGTTTTTAGAATGACATGGTTCCCTAACAACCTCAAAAGGAGACGAGTGCAAAGTTATCAGTGTCATTAGGAAATTACAGATTTACATATATCTATTTTTATTACACGTTTCAGTCCTTTGTAGTTATTCTTTCTGATGCTCAGGTTGTCTCTGACCAGTGGAAACCTCTTTTAAGTTTGGTGCCCGTCTTTTTAACATCACCTGAGTATTTTTTGAGAGCTTCCTACCTTTTGGATATGACATGATTCCTGAGCCTTTTTTTTTTTTTTTGGATATATTTTCTGACCTAGACCTAGAATTAACGATTTACAGGGTGTCTTGGTTCCCTTTTGTGGCAAGTGGTATTTAAAGGTCATAGTTCAGATACTAAGGATGATCATTGCTACAAGATTGTCATGGTATCTAGGCTTAAATGACTAAAATAGGAAGTAATTTTTTTTTTTAAGAAAATGAAAGATATACATATTGTAATTTTTGTAAACATGAGAATTCATAAAAACAAATCATAAAACTATCAGATATCACTGAGTAAGATATTTTCACTTCTTTGATTTTGTATTTTTATCTCATCTATGCTGGAAATCTTTCTGTAGACATAGTTACTTGACATATATTGAGGTATATAATATAAAATATGTCAAAATAACAAGACTACATTGATGCTAATAACAAAACTACTCCACTTTTGGGATTTCCTTGAGGATTTTTTTCTTCAGGATATATTCCATCGATGATGTACTTAAAAATAATGTCACTTGAAATAATTTCTATATGTGTAGTTAAGCCACCAGCTTCATACACAGTTTTTTGTTTCTGTGTTTTCTTTTATTTGGGGGAATTGCTTCAGTTTGGTGGGTTTATTTTTCTTTATTTTTGCACATGCCAAGAGGCTTATGGTTTCTTAGTTTCCCAGTCAGACCCTCAGCAGTGAGATTGTGGAGACCTAACCACTGGACTACTAGAAAATTCCCTTGTTTATTTTGTTTTTGGTTATGTGAAGCATTTATAGTTTCCAAGTAAAAACTAAGTACCTTGTTTTCAAGGTAATACACAAAGGTCTGACTNTTTCCCAGTCAGACCCTCAGCAGTGAGATTGTGGAGACCTAACCACTGGACTACTAGAAAATTCCCTTGTTTATTTTGTTTTTGGTTATGTGAAGCATTTATAGTTTCCAAGTAAAAACTAAGTACCTTGTTTTCAAGGTAATACACAAAGGTCTGACTTCTGTTTCTGTCTGTTCTTCCCTATTCTTTCCCTTAATTTTTGGGTTATTCTTCTACTGTTTCTTCTTTAAGCAAATGTCTGTGTAAGGTTTTTTCCACGTACCAGGTTATATTTAGGATCAATGGATCCACAAATAGACATAGATATAAATTTGCTATATAATGCCCATTTACTTCAAGAAAGGTTATGTACTGTTTTATACTCCTATCAGTGTTACTGACTGATACTTGGGTTTTCTCAATCTGATAAGTAAAAGTAGATATCCTACTGCAGCTTTTTTTTTAAAGTATGGTTGATTTCCAGTATTTAGTATTAATCCATTGCAGTTTTTTAATTGTTCTTGGTTAACTCTCAAAGATGAGATTATTAAATCAAATATACAACTTTTTAAGTGATTTTTAAATTTATTTTTTAATTTGTATGAGAGTAACCTTTATAAGAGTAGTCTTTATCACAGTCTCATTAATCTTGGGTATTTTTATTTTTAANTGCAGTTTTTTAATTGTTCTTGGTTAACTCTCAAAGATGAGATTATTAAATCAAATATACAACTTTTTAAGTGATTTTTAAATTTATTTTTTAATTTGTATGAGAGTAACCTTTATAAGAGTAGTCTTTATCACAGTCTCATTAATCTTGGGTATTTTTATTTTTAAAACTATGTGTTTAAAAAGATACTTTATTTTACCTTGACATTTCTTTGGCTAAAATAAAATTGTAACTTCCTTTTTTTTTTTAACTGATTTTATTGTGTTTTATCATTGACTTCATTTGATATTATGAACAGCAATATCAAGTCAGTTTGTTGTTGGGAAAGTTCACGAAATAGAATCTCTGTTTAGGGTAAATTGGGTTCAAAGCTTTATCTTTATTATATGAATACATAAAGGCTAGAAGAAAACCAGGGGGAGTATGCAGTTGAAAAATCATTTCAGGAAACCCTTTTCCAGTTTATCTTATATTGCAGTTTATATCCTTTACTTTGCTTTTATAGGGAGATTTTGGCACTCAGAAAGAAGCTGCGTGGGCCATAAGTAACTTAACAATTAGTGGAAGAAAAGATCAAGTAAGTTCAGCTCTTATATATTTCTCAAAACTGATAAGTAACAGTACTAATAATTCTAAGATTTGTATTTCAGTAAATCATAATTTAAGATGATAGCAAGATAATAGACATCCTGTGATATATAAAAGTATCACCTTGACTTCCCTTAGTTATATTTCATAGATGTGAAGTGTTCACTTTCCAGCTTCTTGGCCTACAAGAATTTTTCTAATCCAGGGTAAGATGAAGCACTTATCGTCAAGATTGTTTTTGTTTTTTTAATGTTAAGGAAAAAACAAGACTTTTTAGGTTAGTAGGGCAGAATGAAACTGCCTCACGCATTCTCCTAACAAATGAACAAGAACAAAAGTTATCTGACAGTAAACCAAGTAAGGAACTAAATTCAACTTAAAAGCTGGCGCTAGGAACTAGGGTGAACAATGTGAGATGCCTAGGGCATAAAATTTAAAGAAACACTTAACTCTCAGAGTTGTGAGGTAACAGCTTTACATTGTGCCAACTGGCAAAAGAAAATGAGTTTTATTTATTTTTTATCTTCTGGCCACACTGCACATCAAGTGGAATCCCAGTTCCTGGACCAGGGAATGTACGCCCATGCTTCCTGCATTGGCAGCACAGAGTCTTAACCTCTAGACTGGCAGGAAAGTCCCAGTCCCAGATATGTTTCACAGACAAGTAAAAAGGGGAAATTTGGAGCGCATAATTGTCACAGATAAGCCATAGACTGAATCCACTCAAATAAGAATATAAAGCAGAATATAAATATATTACATGGCAATAACTAATAAAGTATAAAGATGATAGAAAATTTGCAAATTTTATGGAACCACACAATAGCAGACTGAGAGGTGGCCACGTATATGAGGGTGCTAATTGTTAAAGCAAAGAGAGGATGCTGTCACACTGGACAATTGTAATTTTTTTTAAAAAAATGATTACCTGGCCTCTTAACTGACTTAATAATTTAATATTAAAGGAGAAAGGATTTCTGAAGGAAGTACTTGTTATAGCAAAGAAATGTGTCATATGAAGTTGAGTGATTCCCTCATTTTCACTTCAGTTTTTCTTTTCTCTAAGTTCGTGAAAAAAAACATACTGCATTAAAAAGAAAAGGTTAGTTTAAGGCTAACTTAACATGGAGAAGGGAATTCCACTGGAGAAGGGAATGGCAAACCACTTCAGTATTCTTGCCTTGAGAACCCCATGAACAGTATGAAAAGGCAAAATGATTAGGATACTGAAAGAGAAACTCCCCAGGTTGGTAGGTGCCTATTATGCTACTGGAGATCAGTGGAGAAATAACTCCAGAAAGAGTGAAGGAATGGAGCCAAAGCAAAAACAATACCCAGTTGTGGATGTGACCGGTGATAGAAGCAAGGTCTCATGCTGTAAAGAGCAATACTGCATAGGAACCTGGAATGTCAGGTCCATGAATCAAGGCAAATTGGAAGTGGTCAAACAAGAGATGGCAAGGGTGAACATCGACATTCCAGGAATCAGCGAACTAAAATGGACTGGAATGGGTGAATTTAACTCAGATGACCATTATATCNGCAGAGACATTACTTTGCCAGCAAAAGTCAAGGCTATGGTTTTTCCAGTAGTCATGTATGGATATGACAGTTGGAATGTAAAGAAAGCTGAGCACTGAAGAATTGATGCTTTTGAACTGTGGTGTTGGAGAAGACTCTTGAGAGTCCCTTGGACTGCAAGGAGATCCAACCAGTCCATTCTAGAGGAAATCAATCCTGGGTGTTCTTTGGAAGGACTGATGCTAAAGCTGAAACTCCAGTACTTTGGCCACTTCATGCGAAGAGTTGACTAATTGGAAAAGACTCTGATGCTGGGAGGGATTGGAGGTAGGAGAAGGGGACGACCGAGGATGAAATGGCTGGATGGCATTACCTACTCGATGGACATGAGTTTGAGTGAACTCTGGGAGTTGGTGATGGACAGGGAGACCTGGCGTGCTGCAATTCATGGAGTCGCAAAGAGTCGGACACAACTGAACGACTGAACTGAACTGAAACTGAAGTGAACATGTGAGAAATGAGGTAATAGTTCCAAATTCAAGATTATAAAGTCAAAATTATTGCAGTGAGATAACGGTGGGTGCACAAATGAAATTCACTGAACATTTATTATATCATGGTGTTTGTCTTCTTCAGGTGGCCTACCTAATCCAACAAAATGTTATCCCACCTTTTTGCAACTTGCTGACTGTAAAAGATGCACAAGTTGTGCAAGTAGTACTCGATGGACTAAGTAATATATTAAAAATGGCTGAAGATGAGGCAGAAACCATAGCCAATCTTATAGAAGAATGTGGAGGTAAGTTTATTATATGCTGTTATTCCACATTTTAATACTCTTTTTGTAACTACTTTTATTTTCAAATGCAACACTTCTATATTTTTCTGTCTTAAATAATCAAGTAATAGAATCAAATAAATACTATAGAATGTGTGTACAGTCCTGCTCAGCTTGCTGCATATGCTTAGGTAACTGAATTGCTGCCATATATTGACAGGCACTGTGCTAAGATACTGGGAAGAGTAGTAAACAAGACACAGTCCTTGCCCTCAAGGCATATAGACCAATCATTGAGATAAACATGAACTGATTTAATGTACTGATTACCCTAATAGAAATGTGTAACAAAGTGAAATACCTAATCTGTCCTGGAAGAAGTAGGAAGTGACCTGAGCTAGATTTGAGAGATGGATAAGGATTAAGAAAGCGAAAAGGGATGAAGGGTGTTCCAGGCAGAGATAACACTATGAGCAAAGTCTGAGATGTGAAATAGCATTCATCAAATTATAAGTAGTTCAGTGTTGCCAAATCACAAAGTAAGAGGTAGAAACCGCCAAAAGATGAGACTATGGAGTTAGCCAATGATCAGGCCCCTACAGTCTTAGAAGTTTTGTAGCACAGCATATACTTTAAGGCAGTGGTTCCCAAATCTGGCAGCATCCCAGAACCACCAAGAAGGTACACAACATGCCTTAGGTTTCAGCTCTTAAGATGAACATCTAGACACAACATGGAAATTTCTGATGTGGGTGTGGGACAAAATATATTATCAACCTAGGTAAGCATAAAATTAAAACTGTTTCTGATAGAAGTTGAGAAGTGAAAGGAGAGGTAGCTAAGAATAGAAGAACCAGTATCTTCAACTTATTTAGTAGAAGTGTTTTTAAAGTTACTTAAATGATAACGCAGCACACAAAATGACAGAACAACAACAACAAAATTCATAACTCTCAAGTTGGGAACAGGAAATGGGAAATACTGTTAGGGAACTAATAGGAAGTGAGTTCCAGAAAAATTTTAAATTTAAAAGGAATAGTTAAAAATTTTTTTTCCTACTTGTGTATTTTTTCTTTTACCATATTTGATAAATTTTATTTTGTATATTAATATAAAAATATAGACCTTGAGCACAGCCTATTTCACTGGAAATAAAGCCTAGCTTACAAATTTCCCAGAGGATTCTCTGCCATAGGTTTCGACAAGTCATTGGAAGATTTTACCAAGGGAATTGCTATGTTTAAATGGAGTTTGGATATGAGGGGAATGGAACCCTGGTAGAGACTGGCAGGAAACCACCTAGGAAAGTGTATAGCGATCACACCACAATAAATGAAGGCAGTGATAACAGAGATGAGGGAGATGACAAGATTCAAGAAATGGAGAGGATAGGCTTTGGGGTTTTTGAGATTTTGTTATAGAATTGAGGGAAAGGGGAACTTTAAAATTAGTCTTTCTCTCAGATTTCAAACTGTTGTTGATTATCACCAGTAAGAATACAGTAGAATAAACTGTAAATGAAGAATGGCAAATCATACTGTGTTTGTACAGCTTGAACTTTAGGTACCTATAAAATGTCCTCATGGAATTATCAAGCAGGTTTAAAGTTTTAAGTATCTGAAGCTCAGAAAAATGAAGCCATAGATGAGTGTAAGACCTCAACCTATATGTAAATAGTAGTTAAACCTTTTCGTTGAAAGGCCCCATAAGGAGAGTGCGTAAAGTGAGAAATATGCCTAAAGTAATTTCCTGCGCTTAAGAAATAGAGGACAAATACTCATGAAAGGGCAATTTCACTTTAATTCAGAGATTTTAAAATTAAATATTACTCCTCTTAGGCTTCCCTGATAGCTCATTTGGTAAAGATTCCGCTGCAATGCAGGAGACCACCTGCAGGAGGCAAGGGTTCGATCCTTGGGTCAGGAAGATTTCCTGAAGAAGGAAATGGCAACCCACTCCAGTATTCTTGCCTGAAGAATCCCATAGAAAGAGGAGCCTGGTGGGCTACAGTCCATGGGGTTGCAAGAATCAGACATGACTTAGTGACTAAACCACCACAAAGCAAAACAGTATTCAATTTTTATATCAATAGGTTGTTTACATATTTTGCTTATGATTTAATACATTTGTTAGTATTTACAGGGGAAAATCCTCTTTCCCCTGAAATACTGTTGTTGATCATGATCATTTTACATTATACTTAATAGCTGTCTTAACATTAATATTTGTTAATCATGAGTACTTAAAAGTTTTTTCTTACATGCTCACTAGAAAAATTTGGCAAATGCTACAAAATAGAACTTGCTTTTAACTTTTTTTTACTTTTCCTGCACATTTGGGTTTTACTGTTTGTTTTGGAGTGTTTCTGGTTTTTTTCTTTAGACTTGGCTCAGGGATCCTTGGTTTCAACCAGGATTGAAACCAAGCCACCTGACAGTGAAATCTCAGAGTCCTAACTACTACACCACCAGGGATTTCCTAGCTTTTAACAGAGTAATTTTACATACTATTACTCCTTACAAACACTGTATGATATATCATTTTCTTCTGAATCGATAGATATCCCATTGCTTAATTTATATGTAGTTAAACACTCAAGTGTTTGGGGTTTGTTTTTTTTTTTTTTTGGCTGCAGTGTGCCATGTGGCGTATAGCATTCTTTGTGAATAAAACCTTACTGTGTTTAAGATTCACCTTTAGAATAGATACCCCAAAATTGAATTATGTGTTCCCAAGATTATTGTAACCTTTTTGCCACTGTGTTGTTGTTTTAATATTATTATTATTTCACTTCATAAAATGTCTTACAGGACTGGAGAAAATTGAACAACTTCAAAATCATGAAAATGAAGACATCTACAAATTGGCCTATGAGATCATTGATCAGTTCTTCTCTTCAGATGATGTATTTAATAATCTTATCATTTTCTTAGTTTTACTTAATAAGCATAAGTCTGGATCGTATATGTATGCATTTTAGAGAATGGAATTGAAATAGATACATAATATTTCAGTATTTTAAAGTCCTTTGGGGTATTAAAAAGTCGTGTTAGCTCAAATGGCAAAAAAAGATGAGAATTTTTTGACAGTGAATAAATTAGGCTTTATTTTCCCTTGATGTCTCTATAGTTATCATATTTTATATTGCTAATAGCCTATATGTGTTTATAAACAAACTAGTGAAGCTAGTATATCCTATAATAAATCCATTATGACAGTAATTAGTTAATCTCTATTTGACAATATTGCCACCATTAATTTTAGTTGATGACCAAAAACAAATATGAAGATAAATAGATACAGTGAAAAAAAATTACCAAGAAATGTAAATTACTATATAATGTATACTATAGAAGAATGTTTTCATATTGTCAGTATATGGTAGTTGAAATTAAAGAATTATTTTTAGCATTATATCTTTGGGAATGTTAAATCTAAAATTATAGTGATCAGATATAGCCAGCAGTACATTTCTTGATTGATTTTAATGGAATATTATTAAATATTTTGTTAAGCATATATGGTTTGTAGATTAACTTGACAAAGACAATACTAAAAAGAATTAGACTATTTATACCTACAGATTATCAAGCTGAGTCCTAGTTAGAATATAATATTTGTTAAAAAGCATACTTTTTTAAAAGTAGCTTTTATCATGTATTAAAGTTAGATATTTTTAGAAGTCCTAATTGATAATTAGGTATACACAAAGCCTTAATGATTT
The DNA here is from genome assembly GCA_006410875.1 of Neotragus pygmaeus. Taxonomy (NCBI): domain Eukaryota; kingdom Metazoa; phylum Chordata; class Mammalia; order Artiodactyla; family Bovidae; genus Neotragus; species Neotragus pygmaeus. The sequence continues at coordinate 43,716 of SJYV01008730.1, forward strand.
TTAATACTTCAACATGCAAGTCTTGCTTACTCTGTTACATTGTGAAAAAAATAATAAAGATGATGTGCTTCTTTTATAGAAACTATACCATAGGCACATAATTTTGTGGTATTTGAACGGTTAGATATAAAGCATAGAGAAAGAATATCAGTTATCCATTTTCATAGGGCTATTATGTTACACTTTAAGCTCAAAAGTTGTCTCCAGTTGCTATTAAAATATTAACTGAAGAATACACTTAGTCTCCAAAAGTGGTAGTATTAGAATGAGTATACTCTGAATTGAGACAGTACTATCTCCAGTCATCATTCTTCAGAAGATATCCATTTTGCATATTCTCTTCAGTTTCTTCCCTTTTGGTATCCCTTACAAAAAAAACCTTTATGAAATGTTTTCAGGGTTCTCAAGGGATGGTAGGACTGTGTTGGCCACCCATAAACTCTCATACTTTTTAAATGGAAGTGTTAACTACAATTGTATGTTTTATTATTTAAAACTAACCATCACCTTCTTTTTTTCACCTCCCCCATAGATTGATGAAGATCCTAGCCTTGTTCCAGAGGCAATACAAGGTGGAACATTTGGTTTCAATTCATCTGCCAATGTACCAACAGAAGGGTTCCAGTTTTAGAAAGATGTTGTGGAAGTTAGGTACAATGCAGCACTGGGATATATATATATATATACATATATATAAAAAGGTTTGATCCATCAAGCTTGGCTCATGGGATCTGCTGCTGCATTAAATCGGGAAAGAAAATGTGAAGATTTCATTTGGAATCACAGAAAATGCCCAAATGAAGTCAAGATGGCGAGTGGGTGCGAGTGAGAATGAGTGGCAAAATGTAATGAAAACTCTACATGAATGCTTATTTAGGTTGTTCAAAGTAAAAAGGGCTACAGGTCACAGATCTTCAGTGCCTGAGAAGGAACATTGACTTTGTATCAGTTGAGGGGAAAGTGCAGTACTGTCATCTTCAAGCCTTGTAAGCATAAAAGAGAATAGGATGCCCATAAAAGTCAAAGGAAAACGAGCCCAGGCCTTGCTATGAAGCAGTGTGTGAGTGGACAATGTTGAATGAATGTCTGGCTCAGTGATGGAGAGCCAGGTTCATCTTTCAAATCTAGGGCTCTTCATTCATGAAGCAGACTCCTAGTCCTGGAGTGACTGTGTACGAGAGTATGGTTGTGGTGCTGTATGTGAACGCATGCAAGCTTGATTTGCCTTCAGGGGGCTGATAACAAACCTAGTAAAATCATCAGAGTGAGATCATAAGTGTTACTGTACACTGGACATGAAAACAAAGACCAGTTCAGCAGCAGACATTGGTGTACTCTGCAGCCTGTGTTTTCTATTTCCCTTCGTCCCTGTTCCCACCCTCTCCCTTTTTTTTTTAGTGGTTTTTTTTTTTTTGTGGGAGTTTTTTGTTTTGTTTTTAGTTTTTATTTACTTTACCTAGTATGGCTTTTTAGTTGCTTCTCAAGTCAGAAAACTTTCAGGAAGGTTTCCCTGTGCATTTGCACCAGATGAATGTTTGATGCTATGAAAAGCTTTCCATATCATCAAAACTAATTTGTGTAGATTTTTGCATGAAAAAAAAATCATAAATTTCCCTCAAAATAGACTGTGTTGCAGTACACAAGTTGCCATAATAGTATAAAACAGTAAAATGTGCTTTTAAAAGCCATCCTTTTCATTTTCAGAGATAACATAAAGATCTTTGCATGAGGTAAATCTACAGCCTAGTTCATTTTTAGATTTTGTTGAGTCCTGTAAAGAAGAAGAAGAAAAAAGTTTCAGTTGTGGTAGAATACCGTGCTGTGTTTAAATGTTACTTGTTTTCAAACTTTGTTTTCTATGAAAATGATATGGAAACTTCTAAAATGGAATTTGGTGCATATGTACTGCTGAATAAAGACCGATGAAGAGGTTTGAGTAGATGTACAAATCAAGTAATGGTTTGAACACCTTTAATAATATGCCTAATCTGTTCAATTGTTTTAGAATCTTTTTATCTTAGATGTAGGCAGCCATGAACAATCTATTTTGAGCCACTTTAGGGAGAAAACTTTGTATTTTTAAAACTTGCATAAAAGTTATGCAAGTGGTTTTTATAAATTGGAATAATACCTCAGTTTTGAGGTTATGCACACTAAATTAAATGTGACATAAATTAATTTGTAAAAAAAGAACTCTTTATAAGGTGGCTCATTGTAGGAAATCCTGTGCCTTCCCCTTTGAGCACAAGTGTTGCATGAACAACAGTTTGCTATAAGAAACATACCAGATTAGCCACCATTAGCATCTATATCTACTTTGTGTTTAAAAATCAACTGGTAATTCTGAAACACTGTAGAATGGATAAAAATTATTTTGTGATCATAACTCTTTGTTGAACTAGAGTATTTTTGCAGCATTCCTTGTCATCAGAAACATGGTTAAAGTTTAAAACTAGAAGCAGCAGAAAACTAGCTTGTAAAATTTATCCAAGTAGAGTGCAGGCTAGGTTATCTTGGGGAAATAAACATTAAAACTCAAAGCAATGTTTTACATGGGGCATGTGTGTGTGCTGTGTGGATTTTTTATATATATTAATGTAAAGTTAGAGTACAAATCAGTGGCTTGTGTTTGCTTGTCTTCCATAAGCTTTTAACATTGACCCAGCATTGCAAAAGAAATTTCTTAAATGTTTAAATTTCAGTATAGGCATATTAATATTCCAACTGACTGAATTTGTTCAGCTGATGCCATCTGTGGTTCTACTTCTTCCCTGTCCAAACCAAGATTCTGACCTTCTTTCACTCCTTCAGCAAAGTGGACTGAGAGAGACAACCTGAGATATATTTTAAGTATTTCTATAACTTCAGCATATGGCTGCAAATGATAGAGTGCACACAGAGTATGATTTTACAAATGGCATAAGTTACTAGAAGATAAACATAACAGTGCTCTGCATAATTCTTGTTTCTTAGTGTACGAAAACCTGGTTAAAAGAAAGCCAGTGAGGTTATAATAGGCCAAATGATTTTATAGAGTAATTTTCTTATGAGTGCAGGACTCGATTAATCAGCTTGATTAGTCAAGGCCTGCAGAAGAAGCTGATCTCAGAGAAGAACCTAAGCTGTCTTTTAAAGGGGCTCACCTGATTAAATCAGGCCTACCCCTTGTTATCTCCATTTTAATTGACCCAAAGCCAAATTGATGAGTACATTATTATACCTGCACTGTCCCTTCCTCTTTACCCTATGGGTGCATACTAAGTTGCCTCCAACTCTTTGTGACCCTGTAGGCTATAGCCCACCAGGCTCCTCTGTCCAGGCATGAATACTGCAGTAGGTTGCCATGCCCTCCTCCAGGGGATCTTACCCACATCTCTCAAGTGTTTTGCATTGGCAGGTGGATTCTTTACCACCAGTGCCACCTGGGAAGCCTACTCTTTGGCCTAGTCACAGAGTGATATCCATCATGCTCAAATAATCCTGTCAACACTTGAGTAAATGGAATTATAAAGGGTATGTATATCAGGGGATCTTGGAAGCCACCTTAAGAGTTCCTGTACCCCAAAGAAATACTAGCATTAGAGCTGGAACAATTTAGACGTGATCACCTAACATATCGCAAGCTTATTTTTGGATGACGGTCCCCTGTCTAATCTAATGAAAACTGCCCCAGCTTCCTTCCAAAATGCATATACATACAGTTGGGAGCTCAGTGGGAGTCTGAATTCCAGGATATGAACTGTCCGAGTCCTCCCTTTCAGATGATAGAGTTGCCAAGAGGTGACTTGACCAAGGTCACAACAGCTACTAAGGGCTAGATAAGACCCAGATCTCAACTCATACAATAGGGGGCTATGCTTTCAATTACTGCTGCAAAACAAAAATTTAAATTTGTGAGCCAATGCAAAAAAGCATTTATGCAGCATTTCCTATTGTAGTTTGAGAAATTACTAATTCTTACAGAAGCTTGTCTGTGAGTTTTGAAATTACAGTTGATGCTTGAACAACATGGACTTTGCAGGCCCACTTAATATGCCTTTTTTCCCCACTAAGTATGTACTACAAGGTCAACTGTACTTCACACCAGCTGTCTCTAGATTACTTGTAATACCTAATACAGTATAGCTGCTATGTAAATAATTGTTAAGTACAATGTAAATACTATGTAGCTAATCCCTTAAATACAGTTGGGGTTAGGGGCACTGGCCCTCACTGATGGTTCTGCATCCAAGGATTCATATAAACAGGCCAATTTAGCTTGAACTAGAGAAGTTACCAGTTGTGAACTCCTGAGGCCTAATGGGTTATTTATCTCTTACACATGACATTTTAAACATTTAAGGAGAAAATGGTTTTTCTTTTTAACAGACACATTAATGAAGTGAATGCTTTTTAAAAATATAAAGAGTAATAAAATTTATATGCCTTTAAATAAAATCAAAGTGCACTTTCATAGTCTTGCTGTATTCAGTTAACTCCTGAATTAAGGTGAAAAGAATGAAGATTTAAAAGCCTATATTCTGGTGTGATCAGAAGCAACTGAACTGTAGTGTCACAGTGAATATTAACTATCATATCAATAATGTACAGGAAGGTAGGTTTAATGTTTTTTTCTGTAAGACTTAACCTCCAGTACCATTTAATTTTAACATGTCTTCTAAATTCAGGTTCTTTAAGTGGCAAGTTTGGTTCAGGATGTCCGTGTCAGGAGGTGGTGCTGTTTGTGAAGCTGACTTGACAGCTGCTACCTTGTGTGTAAGGGCAGCTGCTGCCCTGAAGATGCGTTCAGACTTCCTTCTTACCAGAGACCTACACTCATCATACATGTCCCAATTTCTGCCTTCTCCACAAGTTTTGCATCTTTGCAGCTCTAAATATGCTGCTTGCTCCAGGTTACTTAGTTTCTCCAAACTGTCAATTTTTCCAAGTTTATTCTTCATGAAGAAAAACTTTTATAACCTTTTCATTTCTATTCGAGCATGAATCCTGCTTTCCCTGACCATATCTTCCGATTTGTATAGCTCATGGATTCCTTGTTACTCTGTGATCTTACCCAAGATTCCTCATCTATTTTTGCTCTTGTAACAATTGATAATCTGCTTAAATCTACATGCCATTTGTAATGCAGTCTCCGGTTACCTGCCTTCCAGATCATTCCTTCAGTGTCCCATCTTTCTAGTCCTTGGATTTTTGAGCTTTCCAAGCCATCTTTCCTCCGTATTTTGTACATGGTTACCTTTTGACTGATTTTATAATTGGCTATTATAATGCTATATCCAAACACTTAGAGTCAGGAGGGTATTTCTCTTACCCCAAAAAGGGGGACTCCCTGGGGGTTCAGTTCAGTCCCTGATTAGGACTCAGCTTCCCCTGCAGGGAGCACAGATTTGAACTCTGGTCAGAGAACTAAGATCCCATATACTACACAGCCAGAAAAGATCATTTGGGGTCATAGTTGGATTTGGGAAGGAGTTGACACAGTGGTGGTCTCTGCTGCCTTACTCCATACTTGTTTTTTCCTAGGGGTTGTCCCCCTGTTCAACTCATTAGCAGAGAATTTATCCGTAATAGGTTATGGGTATTTTCTACTTCCAACCACTTCCCTTTGTATTTGCCAGTGTGCTCCTTCCATAAACAGATTATACTCTGCCTCAAATCTAGTAGCTCTCAATGTGGTCTACAAGGTCCCCCACCTGTGTGTGTATAAATGGTACAGAGAAACTGGTTTTCACCTTTGTTTTTCCTTTGAACCTGTTTAACAGGATGGTCATAGGAACGCTGTTAAAGAGCTCCTTTAAAATACCTAAATGGTAACTTTGCTCAGGTCTGAGTCTGCTAGTGATCAGAGGTGCTGAAAGGACTGAAAAGTGTTTCCCTCAGCTCTGTTCCTGCAGAACTTTTGCGCAATTCTCCCCAGCTGCAGAGAGTAAAGAAAGCTCGAAGTAGCAGATAAGGAAGTGTCTTGTTTGGATCCCTATATTCCCAACCACCTTACCTGTTAACATTCAGATGCCTGTCAACTTCAGGAAGCCAAACACATCCCATACTGTCTGCTACCCTCACCATCCCCGTCAGCTCTCACTTGACTGTGTGTGTTTCATACTTAGGATAATGTTTCAGCCTGTAGAGTTGGTTCCACTAAATTGTAAGCTCTTTAAGGACAAAGTCAACAAGTAAAGCTCTGTAAATCCCATGAAAGTGCCATGAGTTCTGTGGGCACTAATAAAGGTTTGCGACTACAATGCAACCTCTCAAATGAACTGATTATAGTGACTATTTCTAAAATGCTTCAATTTGGAAGTGTTCAATTTGCCTCATTGCATCTAAAATTTAGGATGTTTTCTATAGGAAGAGATACTTCATTCCTCGTCAGATGAATGCTCATTTCTTTACTTTCATCACTTTTGATCCCTTACCAATGTCAGATCTGGATATCTGACACCTGCGGGATATTCCAATGCATCCTCATGTGTCTTTAAAATACTAGCTCTGCATACTGTAAAGCAGGGGGTGACCTAGTATCTAATACTATTGATGCAATTAATTTTTGAAATGTCATTTATTGAAATATTTTTGCATCATAATAGTGTTTTTACAAAGTAGCCAAACCATAAAGGTAAGTGATTACTGTCTTAGTCTATAGTATGAAATCAGAATGCTTTTTGGTTATTGATGTTGGAGTGTTCTTTACATAATAAGCTTACTTATACCCAACTAGCAATTACACAAATATTTGTATGCTAAAAATAATTAGGAACAAGCACAAGGAACTCTCAGTTTTGTGTAGTCCTGATCTAAACAGTTGGATAATCACCAAGGTATCCTTTTGTTTTTTTTGGCTGGTCAGTATCCCAGAGGCCTTAAGAACAAATATATACAGTGGCCCCTTTGATAAGAGTCTTTGGCTTCAAATCCTTGCTTTGCCACTTAACTCCTGTGGAACCTTGTAAAATTATTTTGTGTTTCTTAGTTGTTCATCTGAAAAAATGGAAAATGTAATAATACCTACCCCAATGGGTTACTTTGTGGCTTAAATGAGTTAATTCATGTAAAACACTCAGAATAATCATGTAAATAATAAACAGCAGCAGGAGAAATTCCCTTTAGCTTCTGCTGAAGATAAAAGCAGAAGCCTAGTTTTTTACATTTGACAAACACCTGAGAACCCACTTTGGGCTAGGCATTAAATCGGGAGTTAGGGATACAAAGTCAATTAAAATGTATACTTGTTCTCGGTTTACTGAGGAAAAGGCAGTCATAAATGGAAAAACCAAAACTACGGTAACATGTGCATCATATTACCTTTGGTAAACCCCACGGTTTGGGGACTACATCAACTTTTGATGGAGCATAAAAAAAAATTCCTGTCTCTTAAATTCATTATTTCCAACTTTACACTTTCTTTGACTATTCAGGCGTTTTTTGTTTTTTTTTTTCCTTGCCCCCTGCCAACACCCCCCAACTCTGTTTTTCTCTTATTCTTAGGTTCAGTTCAGTTCAGTTCAGTCGCTCAGTCGTGTCTGACTCTTTGCGACCCCGTAAATTGCAGCAGGCCAGGCCTTCCTGTTCATCACCATCTCTTGGAGTTCACTCAGACTCATGTCCATCGAGTTCGTGATGCCATCCAGCCATCTCATCCTCGGTCTTCCCCTTCTCCTCCTGCCGCCAATCCCTCCCAGCATCAGAGTCTTTTCCAATGAGTCAACTCTTTGCATGAGGTGACCAAAGTACTGGAGTTTCAGCTTTAGCATCATTGCTTCCAAAGAAATCCCAGGGCTGATCTCCTTCAGAATGGACTGGTTGGATCTGCTTGCAGTCCAAGGGACACGAGTCTTCTCCAACACCACAGTTCAAAAGCATCAATTCTTTGGCACTCAGCCTTCTTCACAGTCCAACTCTCACATCCATACATGACCACAGGAAAAACCATAGCCTTGACTAGACGGACCTTTGTTGCCAAGTATTAGTCATCAACAAAAACAAACTGATAAAACAACATGAACGAATTTCAAACGCACTATGCTAAGTGAAAGCCACTTGATTNTTCACCCTTGGCATCTCTTGTTTGACCACTTCCAATTTGCCTTGGTTCATGGACCTGACATTCCAGGTTCCTATGCAATATTGCTCTTTACGGCATCGGATCTTGCTTCTCTCACCAGTCACATGCACAACTGGGTATTGTTTATGCTTTGGCTCCATCCCTTCATTCTTTATGGAGTTATTTCTCCACTGATCTCTAGTAGCATATTGGGCACCTAATGACCTGGGGAGTTTCTCTTTTGGTATCCTATCATTTTGCCTTTTCATACAGTTCATGGGGTTCTCAAGGCAAGAATACTGAAGTGGCTTGCCATTCCCTTCTCCAGTGGACCAGGTTCTGTCAGCTCTCTCCACCATGACCCGCCTGTCTTGGGTTGCCCCACAGGCATGGCTTGGTTTCACTGAATTAGACAAGGCTTAGTAGGTTACCTTTCCTATTTTAGGGGTGGGTAGATGACAAGAGAAACTATGAAAGAACCTTCCTCATCCCACTTCTAAACCTAACGGGTTACTCAACCACTCCATCTTCTGTTAGAGGAGGTAGGTATCTGTCCTCATAAATAGGCCGTCCTGTTGTCTTCAGTCCTATCTCCTGCTGCTACTCAGGAGCCTCACACAATAAATCACCACTCTTCTCTCATTTGTATTCAACTTTTGCCCTTCAGAGTGATCCTTCCAATTAATATTTGAACATGCAGCAAATATTTCCCAACCTAAAAATGGGAGTGCAGCCCTCCCTCCCTTTCCAGTTCCTACCGCACCCTCCCCTTACAGCAAAAATTCTTTTAAGAAGTTTGCTCCATCCAATTGCTCAAACCTCATTCTCAGCTCATTAGTCTCCTTTGCCCTCGTCACTCCTATCTATCAATCACAGCCCTTTTCCTCGACCACTGCTACCTCCTTCCCTCTATCTCTCCCCTCCCCCTCAAACTCCTACCCAGCATTTTGTCTCCTTTCTAGCACATACGTTTCCTCTTCATTAAGTATTTAAGAGGTTTAACTCTCAACCCAGGGTCCTCTCACACCATCCTCCTTTAATCTGTGCAAGGATATGATAGTCACACCACTTAGATGCCTGAAAAAGCAACCACAACTCAAACTTGTCCAACACTAAGCCTTGAGCTCTTCCTCTCCTACCCCCAAGTGTGTCCTCTTGGATTGTTCCCTGTCTCGGTGAGTGTCAGCTCCCCTGAGTTCTAAATGACTCTTGGCATCCTTTCACTTATCTCCATTTCTACCTCAGTCCAGCCATCATCTCTTTTCTGGAACCATTGTAAGTATATTAAAATGATCTGCCTTGACCACTCTGGCTCCTTTTCAGTTTGATCTCTGCATTAAAGCCAAAACGTGGGTTCAATCCCTGGGTGAAGATTCCATGGAGGAGGAATGGCAACCCAACTCCACTATTCTTGCCGGGAGAATCCCACGGACAGACGAGCCCATGGGGTTGCAGTCAGACACAACTGAAGTGACTTAGCACACATGCACATGATCTTTCTAAAAATCGAATCTGTGTGCCAGTGTTGTTGCTTAGAACACTTCATATCTTCTCATTGCTTTTAGAATAAAAACCAACATTCTTTTTTCTTGGAGATTTTAATCATGCACAAAATAGAGTAAGATAATAAATCCTTAAGTGCCCATCACCCAATTTCAGCCATCACCAACACGTGGTCAATCTTTTTCTTTTTTTTTTTTATGCTGCACCTTGGGGATCTTAGTTCCCCAACCAGGGATCAAACCCACACCTCCTGCAATGGAAGTGCAGAGTCCAAACCACTGGACTGCCAAGGAAGCCTGATACATGACCAATCTTGCTTCCTCTCTGGCCCACCCACATTTCCTATCTCGCTAGTATTATTTTGAAGCAAATCCTAGGCATTACGTATCTCCAAAAAATTAAGCACTTTAAATTCAAATCTTTAAAAAATTCGCATTTAATAGCAAGTATCTAATCCATGTTCAAATATCATTGTACTAACCAAAATCTTTAACATGGCCATAGCCTTTCATTTTCTGGCCCCTGCCTGCTTCTCTAGCTGTTTTTTCACTCACACCACTCTTCTCTGTGCTTTGACTGCACTGGATTTTTAGCTTCTCTCATGAGGCCTTTGATTTTTTTCGCTTTGCTGGAGTATACCTCCCCATTTCTTTGTTATCCCTCAGCTTGAGCATCACATTCTAAGGGACACCTGCACTTACTGCCCAACTAAAAATTTCTTTACTCACATACAACTCTGGAGCACCTTAAAGTTCACAAGACTAACAGGAACCACATAGCACATCGCCTAGAACCCTGGGGAAATAAACTCTTGGAGGACACAAACAAAACCTTGTGTGCACCAGGACCGAGGAGAAATGAGCAGTGACCCCTCAAGAGACTAAGCCAGACTTGCTTATGAGTGTTCAGGAGTCTCCAGTGGAGGTGTGGGTTGACAGTGGGCTGCTGTAGGGTCAGTGGCACTGAATACAACTGTGTTGGCATAAGTCCTTTTCAAGGAGGTCACCACTGTGGCCATTACCCCTACTGTCATTTGGCCTGAAGCCAATCAACAGGGAGGCAACAAAGCCCCACCCATCAACAGAAAATTGGGTTAAAGATTTACTGAGCATTGCCCACCCAACCCCCACCCCCACATCAGAACAAGACCCAGATTCCCCGACAGCCAATCCCTCCCATCAGGAAGCTTCCACAAGCCTCTTAGCCTTATCCGTCAGAGGTCAGACAGAATGAAAACCACAATCACAGAAAACTAATGAAACTGATCACATGGAGCATAGCCTTTTCTCATTCAGTGAAACTATGAGCCATGCTGTGTAGGACCACCCAAGACAGATGGGTCATGATGGGGAATTCTGACAAAACGTGGTCCACTGGAGAAGGGAATGGCAAACCACTTCAGTACTGTTGCCTTGAGAACATGAACAGCTTCAAAAGACAAAAAGATATGACACTGAAAGATGAATTCCCCAGGTCGGTAGGTGCCCAATATGCTACTAGAAAAGAGTGAAGAAATAAATCCAGAAAGAATGAATAGATGGAGCCAAAGCAAAAAAACAAAAAACACCCAGTTGTGGATGTGACTGGTGATAGTAGTAAAGTCTGATGCTGTAAAGAGCAATTTTGCATAGGAACCTGGAATGTTAGATCCATGAATCAAGGCAAATTGGAAGTGGTCAAGTGACTGCAGCCATGAAATTAAAAGATGCTTACTCCTTGGAAGAAAAGTTATGACCAACCTGCTGCTGCTGCTGCTAAGTCAATTTAGTTGTGTCCAACACTGTGCGACCCCATAGACGGCAGCCACCAGGCTCCCCCGTCCCTGGGATTCTCCAGGCAAGAACACTGGAGTGGGTTCCCATTTCCTTCTCCAATGCATGAAAGTGAAAAGTGAAAGTGAAGTCGCTCAGTCGTGTCCGACTCTTAGCAACCCCATGGACTGCAGCCTATCAGGCTCCTCCATCCATAACAGCATATTAAAAAGTAGAGATATTACTTTGCCAACAAAGGTCTGTCTAGTCAAGACTATGGTTTTTCCAGTAGTCGTGTATGGATATGAGAGTTGGACTGTGAAGAAAGCTGAGCGCCGAAGAATTGATGCTTTTGAACTGTGGTGTTGGAGAAGACTCGAGTCCCTTGGACTGCAAGGAGATCCACCCAGTCCATTGTGAAGGAGATCAGCCCTGGGATTTCTTTGGAAGGAATGATGCTAAAGCTGAAACTCCAATACTTTGGCCACCTCATGCGAAGAGTTGACTCATTGGAAAAGACTGATGCTGGGAGGGATTGGGGGCAGGAGGAGAAGGGGACGACAGGATGAGATGGCTGGATGGCATCACTGACTTGATGGATGTGAGTCTGAGTGAACTCTGGGAGTTGGTGATGGACAGGGAGGCCTGGTGTGCTGAGATTCATGGGGTCGCAAAGAGTCAGACAAGACTGAGCGACTGAACTGAACTGAAACAAGAGATGGCAAGAGTGAGCATTGACATTTTAGGTATAGTTGAACTAAAATGGACTGGAATGGGTGAATTTCACTCAGATAGCCATTTTATCTACTACTGTGTGCAAGAATCCCATAGAAGAAATGGAGCAGCCCTCATAGTCAACAAGAGTCCAAAATGCAGTACTTGGGTGCAATGTCAAAAATGACAGAATGATCTCTGTTCATTTCCAGTGCAAACCAATCAATATCACAGTAATCCAAGTCTATGCCCTAATCACTAACCCCAAAGAAGCGGAAGTTTAACAGTTCTATGAAGACCTACAAGACCTTCTAGAACTAACTGGATGTGAAAGTAGGAAGTCAAGAAATACTTGGAGTAATAGGAAAGTTTGGCTTGGGGTACAAAATGAGGCAGGGCAAAGGCTAACAGAATTTTGCCAAGGGAGTACACTGGTCATAGCAAACACCCACTTCCAAAAACACAAGAGATGACTCCACACGTGGACATCACCAGATGGTCAATACTGAAATCAGATTGACTATATTCTTTGCAGCCAAAGATGGAGAAGCTCTATACAGTCAGCAAAAACAAGACTGGGATCTGCTGTGGCTCAGATCATGAACTCCGTATTGCAAAATTCAGACTTAAATTGAAGAAAGTAGGGAAAACCACTGGATCATTCGGGTATGACACAAATCTAATCTCTTATGATTACACAGTGGAGGTGACAAATAGATTCAAGAGATTAGATCTGATAGAGTGCCTGAAGAACTACTGATGGAGGTTCATAACACTACCAGAGGCAGTGATCAAAACCATCTCCAAGAAAAAGAAATGCAAAAATGGCAAAATGGTTGTCTGAGGAGGTCTTACAAATAGCTGAGAAAAGAAGAGTGAAAGACAAAGGAGAAAAAAAAAGATAAATCTGAATGCAGAGTTCCAAAGAATGACAAGGAGAGATAAGTAAGACTTCCTAAATGATCAATGCAAAGAAATAGAGGAAACAATAGGATGGAAAAGACTAGAGGTCTCTTCAAGAAAAGAGAGATACTAAGGGAACATTTCATGCAAAGATGGACACAATAAAGGACAGAAATGGTATGGACCTAACAGAAGCAGAAGATATTAAGAAGAGGTGGCAAGAATACACAGAAGAACTGTACAAAAAATATCTTAATGACCCAGATAACCATGATAGTGTGATCATTGACCTAGAGCCAGACATCCTGGAATGCAAAGTCAAGTGGGCCTTAGGAAGCATCACTATGAACAAAGCTCTTGGAGGTGATGGAATTCCAGCTGAGCTATTTCAAATGCTAAAAGATGATGCTGTGAAAGTGTTACACTCAATATGCCAGCAAATTTGGAAAACTCAGCAGTGGCCACAGGACTGGAAAATGTCAGTTTTCATTCCAATCCCAAAGAAAGACAATGCCAAAGCATGTTCAAACTACCACACAATTGCACTCATCTCACACGCTAGTAAAGCAACGCTCAAAATTCTCCAAGCTAGGCTCCAACAGTATGTGAACCAAGAACTTCCAGATGTTCAAGCTGGATTTAGAAAAGGCAGACAAACCAGAGATCAAATTGCCAACATTCGTTGGATCATAGAAAAAGCAAGAGAATTCAAAAAAAGCATCTACTTCTTCAATGACTATGCCAAAGCCTTTGGCTGGATCACATTCTTAAAGAGATGGGAATACCAGACCACCTTACCTGCCTCCTGAGAAATCTGTACGCAGGTCAAGAAGTAACAGTTATAGCTGGACATGGAACAACAGACTGGTTCCAAACTGGGAAAAGAATACATCAGGTTGTATATTGTCACCTTGTGTATTTAACTTACATGCAGAGTACAGCATGCCAAATGCCAGGGTGGATGAAGCATAAGATGGAATCAAGATTGCTGGGAGAAATATCAATAACCTCAGATATGCAGATGACACCACTCTTATGGCAGAAATCAAAGAGGAACTAAAGAGCCTCTTGATGAAAGTGAAAGAGGAAAGTGAAAAAGCTAGCTTAAAACTCAGCATTCAAAAAACAAGATCATGGCATCTGGTTCCATCACCCCAGGGCAAATAGATGAGGAAAACAGTGGAAATAGTGACAGACTTTATTTTCTTGGGCTTCAAAATCACTGCTGATGGTGACTGCAGCCATGAAATTAAAAGACGCTTGCCTCTTGGAAGAAAAGCTCTGATGACATATTAAAAAGCAGAGATATTACTTTGCCAACAAAGGTCCATCTAGTCAAAGCTATGGTTTTTCCAGTAGTTGTGTATGAATGTGAGAATTGAACCATAAAGAAAGCTGAGCACCAAAGAATTGATGCTTTTGAACCGTGGTGTTGGAGAAGACTCTTGAGAGTCCCTCGGACTGCAAGGAGATCCAACAAGTCCACGCTAAAGGAAATCAGCCCTGGATATTCATTGGAAGGATTGATTCTGAAGCTGAAACTCTAATATTTTGGCCACCTGATGCAAAAAACTGACTCCTTAGAAAAAACTCTGAAGCTGGGAAAGATTGAAGACAGGAGGAGAAGGGGATGACAGAGGATGAAATGGTTGAATGGCATCAGCAACTCGATGGACATGAGTTTGAGCAAGCTCTGGTAATTGGTGATGGACAGGAAAGCCTGGAGTGCTGCAGTCCAAGGGGTCACAAAGAGCGAGACACGAGTGAGTGGCTGAACTGAACTAGAACACAGAGCATAAATATTCTTTAGATAAATGAATAAGTGAATTTATGGGAGCAAAGAGTTTGGGTACTTAATCCAGATTGGGGAAGAGTCACTAGGGAAGACTTCTTGAAGAAAGTAGGACCTCCTGACTGACTCAAGAGTTAGCCAGATGGGGTGGGGTCAAGTGCCTTCCCCTGATAGGGAAGGTAGGGGAAGAACTGAATCACTTTTAGTCTAAAAGTTTACATCAGGATGGGTGGGAAGGGACCAGAAGAAGACACAACACAAAATATGCTTTATTTAGGAGCACAGACAGGGATTTTAGGTGGGAGAGTGACATTGTCAAATCTGAACTTACAAATCACTTTATCAGCTTTATTGAACATGGATTCAGGAGGAAAAGAGACATGAAGACCAATTAGGAAGCTCTTAAGAGTTACTGGGCAAGAAAAAAGGAATTATTGAAGAGAGGTGTGCACAGTAGAAATAGAGAAGAGGGAATAGCCTTAAAAATGTAAGGTATTGTTGTTGTTTAGTCACTAAGTCGTGTTCGACTCTTTGCAACCCGTGGGCTGTAACCTGGTGGGCGCCTCTCTCCCAGGGATTTTCCAGGCAAGAATACTGGAGTGGGTTGCCATTTACTACTCCAGGGAAGCTTCCTGACCCAGGAATCCAACTCGTGTCTCCTGCTTGGCAGTCAGATTCTTTACCACTGAGTCACTTGGGAAGCCAGTTTAAGGTTATGTCTGTTATCAATTGTCTTTCAGCTCCAAGTCCACCCTTCTTTGCCTGATTTTATGACATTGGAGCTGGACCATGTAAATGTTTTCCCATTACCAGGTAGCACAGTGTTAGGCTTTGTCAATAGAGAACTCTGGAGTAACACCACAGACTATGTAGTGGGAAGACACTCAGGATGCCTGTTGTCCATTTTTATTCTTCACCACTAGAGCCCAGAGAGCCTGAGGGACCGGCTCATGCTGTGCCTTCAGGCCACACACTCAGCATGGCCGCTGCCTCACAGCAGCTCCCATAGGCTGCTTCCACAGCAATGCAGGAATGTGCATATCATACAGGAGATAGGATGAAAATTTATATATAGTTGGAATGTTATCCAGGCTTCCCGGATACCTCAGTTGGTAAAGAATCCACCTGCCATACAGGAGACCTCAGTTTGATTCCTGGGTTGGGAAGATCCCCTGGAGAAGGGATAGGCTACACAGTCCAGTATTCTTGGGCTTCCCTTGTGATTCAGCTGGTTAATAATCTGCCTGCAATATTTGATTGATTATGCCAAACTTTTAACTGTGTAGATTACAACAAACTATGGAAAATTCTTAAGAGACGGGAATACCAGACCACCTTACCTGCCTCCTGAGAAATCTGTTTGCAAGTAAAGAAGCAACAGTTAGAACCAGACATGAAAAAATAGACTGGTTCCAAATTGGGAAAGGAGTACGTCAAGGCTGTGTATTGTCACCCTGCTAATTTAACTTATATGCAGAGTACATCATGCAAAATGTCGGGCTGGATGAAGCACAAGCTGGAATCAAGATTGCAGGGAGAAATATCAATAACCTCTGATATGCAGATTATACCACCCTTATGGCAGAAAGCAAAGAGGAACTAAAGAGCCTCTTGATGAAAGTGAAAGAGGAGAGTGAAAAAAGCTGGCTTAAAACTCAGAAAACTAAGATATAGCATCTGGTTCTATCACTTCATGGCAAATAGATAGGGAAACAATGAAAACAGTGACAGACTTTATTTTCTTGGGCTCCAAAATCACTGCTGATGGTGACTGCAGCCATGAAATTAAAAGACACTTGCTCCTTGGAAGAAAAACTCTGACCAAACTAGACAACATATTAAAAAGCAGAGACATCATTTTGCCAACAAAGGTCTGTCTAGTCAAAGCTATGATTTTTTCCAGTAGTCATGTATGGATGTGAGAGTTGGACTATAAAGAAAGCTGAGCACCAGAGAATTGATGCTTTTGAACCATGGTGTTGGAGAAGTCGCTTGACAGTCCCTAGGACTGCAAGGAGATCCAACCAGTCAATCCTAAAGGAATTCAGCCCTGAATATTCATTGGAAGGACTGATGCTGAAGCTGAAACTCCAATACTTTGGCCACTGATGCGAAGAACTGACTCACTAGGAAAGATCCTGATGCTGGGAAGGATTGAAGGCAGAAGGAAAAAGGGTTGATAGAGGGTGAAATGGTTAGATGGCATCACCAGCTCGATGGACATGAGTTTGAGCAAGCTCCAGGAGTTGATGATGGACTGGGAAGCCTGGCATGCTGCAGTCCATGGGATCACAAAGAGGCAGACACGATTGGAATAACTTTATAAGAAATGTGCCAGATTAAGATAAAACATTAAATGACACTGCAGGAAATTGATGTAATCTCAAATTATATAAAATCTCAAAAGCCAATAACAAGAAAACCCAATTTAAAATGAGAAAAAATTTGCACAGACATTTCAGGAAAAGTGGCATGTGGATAACAAACACATGAAAAGATGTTCAGCATCATTAGTCACGAGAGAAGTGTGAATAAAGACTGCAAGATACCACTAAACTCCTATATTAGAATGGTTAAAATTTAAAAACAAAACCAAGGCCAAATAACTGACAATACCAATTATTGACAAGGATGCAAAGCAACTTGCACTTCCTTACATTCCTGGAGAGAACCCAAGATGACCCAGTGACTTCAGAAAACCGTCGTGGCAGTTTGTTATGAAGTTAACACACACTTAACCCTGCAAGCAGCAGTCTACTCCTAGATATGCCCTCAAGTGAAATGAGAGCTTCATTCACAGGGAAACCTGCATGTGAATGTTTATAGCTGCATTATTCATCATCAACCAATACTGCAAACCACCCCCAATTCCTTCAACTGGAGAATGAATAAACAAGTACATCCATATAATGGATTATTCAGTTTAGTTCAGCTCAGTCACTCAGTCGTGCCCGACTCTTTGCGACCCCATGAATCGCAGCATGCCAGGCCTCCCTGTCCATCACCAACTCCCGGAGTTCACTCAGACTCATGTCCATCGAGTCCGTGATGCCATCCAGCCATCTCATCCTCGGTCTTCCCCTTCTCCTCCTGCCGCCAATCCCTCCCAGCATCAGAGTCTTTTCCAGTGAGTCAACTCTTTGCATGAGGTGGCCAAAGTACTGGAGTTTCAGCTTTAGCATCATTGCTTCCAAAGAAATCCCAGGGCTGATCTCCTTCAGAGTGGACTGGTTGGATCTCCTTGCAGTCCAAGGGACTCGAGTCTTCTCCAACACCACAGTTCAAAAGCATCAATTCTTTGGCACTCAGCCTTCTTCACAGTCCAACTCTCACAACCATACATGACCACAGGAAAAACCATAGCCTTGACTAGACGGACCTTTGTTGCCAAGTATTAGTCATCAACAAAAACAAACTGATAAAACAACATGAACGAATTTCAAACGCACTATGCTAAGTGAAAGCCACTTGATTTTCACTCCAATTACATGACAATCTGGACAAGGCAAACTGTAAGGGCAAAACATTGATCAGTGGTCTCCTGGGACTAGGTGGGAGAGAAAGGGGCACAAGAGAAATGTTTAGAGTAATGAGAAAGTGCTATGTCTTGATTGTAGTGGTGAGTACACAAGTGTATTCATTTGTCAAAATTCATAGAACTGGCCACTAAAAAGGATTAAATTCACTATAAAATATACTTAAAGTTTTTTTTTTAACGCTATTGCTTGCTGAACACAAGTGGAGATTTGAATTTTAAAAATCTCTTAAGTTACCAATATATCAGTTCTCCTGAGTTGATCTTTTAAAAGGAAAAAGATATGAACAGAAATATGAAAATTCTGAAAAGGAGTACTTACTAGCTCTGCTATGTTGTAAAATATATATAAAAATTTAATTAAAACAGTATAGCACTGGCTTATTAATAATAATTTACAAGAGGCAAATTTTCTGAAAGTCCAGAAATAGATCTAAACACATTTAGAAACATAGTGCTATATATTAAAAGCAGCATCTCAAATAAATGGGAAATGATGAATTATTTAATAAATAGTAATAGAAAACTGAGTAGCCATCTGGAAAGAAAATTGGTTTATATATCACACTACATATCAGGAAAAAGCCCAAATGAATAAAAGTGGAAAACACACACACACACACACACACACACACTGACACTATGGAGGTGCTAGTGGAAAGCCATGAAAGGGTTATTTTATAAATGCAAAGGGGGAGTTTTTATTATTGTTGTCCGTTCACTCATTCATTCATTCACTCACTCAAATATTTATGTCTCAAGGGGGGAGTTTTTTCAAGTATAATACAAAAACTCAGAAACACCATAAACAAGAAATTGATTAGTTGCATAATAATTAAAGAAATCTCTGCAGGAAAATCTTCATAAGAAAGAAAACTTCGAAAGAAAAACAATGAAGAAAAGTATTCATAATCATCCTAGAGGAAGAATCCATCTCTCTAACATGAAAAGATCCTACAAATCAGTTTTTAAAGGTTCAGTGGAAAATAGATAAAATACATGAACAGTTTAGAAACTATAAATGGCTCTATTTTGACTTAAATTGAGTCCTCCTAAAATCCATATGTTGAATTCTAACACTTGGTACCACAGAATGTGACCTTATTTAGAGATAGGTTCTATAAAAATATAATTAAGTTAAAATGAGGTGATTTCCAGGTGGTATTAGCGGTAAAGAATCTGCCTGCAGTGCAGGAGACTGGGATTTGAGCCCTGGGTTGGGAAGATCCCCTGGAGGAGGGCATGGCAACCCACCCCAGTATTCTTCCCTGGAGAAGCCCATGGACAGAGCAGCCTGACTGGCTACAATCCATAGGGTCGCACAGAGTCAGACACGACTGAAGTGACTAAGCAGCAGCAGCAACAACATTCATATAATGGAATATTTTACACTTACTAATAAAATTAAGGTAGACTCTCTGTGTAATGATACAGAAAAATTTCCAAAATATTGAAAAAGCAAAATATATAACTGTACAGTATTTTGTGTGTGTTTATGTCTATATTTAAACATTTGTTTGCATATGTTTAAAATGTCTCTGGAAGGTTTGTTGTTTTTGTTCAGTTGTTCAGTCATGTCCGACTTTTTGTGACCCCATGGACTGCAGCACACCAGGCTTCCCTGTCCGTCACCATCTCCCAGAGTTTGCTCAAACTAGAAGGATATGCACAAGAAAATATTAACACTGGATTCTCTTTGGAGAGGAACTGGGATCCTGAAGGGCATGGTTGGAGAGACACCTTTTAAAACCTGACGCTTTTAAAAAACTCTTTTTGAATTTTGTACCATGTGTGTGCCAAATGGCTTGTTGGGTGGCTCAGCAGTGAAGAATCCACCTGCAATGCAGGAGATGCAGGAAAAAAACCGGTTCGATCCCTGGATTGGGTAGATCTCCTGGAGGAGGGCATAGCAACCCATTCCAGTAGTCACGCTTGGAGAATCGCATGGACAGAGGAGCCTTGCAGGCTATAGACCGTGGGGTCACAAAGAGTCAGAGACGACTGAAGCAGCTGAACACACAACACAGACACATCATGTGTGTAATATAAATAAATATTAATACATAACTTCTACATAAGTACATTTTCGCTTTTTTTCTGCCACAAGGTGGCAGTGTGAAAAAGGCTTTATGAAATTGGTCTTTTGAAATTGGTCTCATGACAAATTTTTATTTGGCTTATAATTTTCAAGGATCTAACTGGAGGGTTGAAAATATATAAAATGTATTCTCATACAAGACAATTATTTTGGGAGTCATGTAAGTATTTTTCCTTGAGTTCCCTAGTTTTTTAATCATAGTCAATTTTGTTCTCTTTTTGCTTTAAGCAAAGCACTGTAGGTCCTTGGTGAAACAAACAGTGGATAGGACAAAGGGCTTTTTATGAAACATCAGTCTTCCTCTCCATTCCAGTTTCATTCCCCAAGGTCAATTATCTTTATTATAATTGGGGTCATACACAAACTTTGCATAGTATGCATATATCTCTGGGTTTTATTTTACCAACGTTAGATAGTATGTGCTTCCTATATATGAAAGACAAAGTCTACTCCCTCAAATTACCCTTTCTTCTTTTCTTACCAATTTTTGATAAGTTATTTTTGAATTCTCCTGTTGGTTAACTTTACACTTTAAATTATTCATTTAAGTCTCCAGTTCTTGTCAACTTTCAACATCGTCTCTTAACCTCCTGACATACTAGATAAAGGTGTTACCATCTCAGCTCTTTTCTCCACTTCTCTCATCCACCTTCCAACTTTTGTTAGCTTTACTTAAAAAAAAAAAAAACTTGGTTGAAATATAATTTACAATTTAAGGTTGACCTATTTAAAGTGTACAACTCAAATTTTTTGTGTGTATTTACAGTTGTGCAACATCATCATAATCTCAGTTTAGAACATTTTCATGACCCCTCAAAAGAAACCCCATTTCCATTAGCTCTCCATCCCCATTTCTGCACAACCTTGTGCATACCTAACCAGCTTTCTGTTTTCATAGACTGGCCTATTCTGGACACTTCATGGAACTGAAATCATGCAATATGTAGTCTTTGTGACTAGTTTCTTTCACTTCGCAAAATGCTTTTGAAGCATGTACACTATTCCTTTTTATTGCTGAATAATACCTCATTGTGTGGATATACCACATTTTGTTTTTCTGTCTTGGTTGATATACATTTTTTGTCATTTGCACTTTTGTTTTGCTATTATGAACAATGTTGCTATAAACTATTAGACTTACTTTTCACTTTATTCTGTAACCATATTCTGTAAATCTGTCTTTAACCATGTGTTATAATCACATAATCATGTGTTATAATCATCTTGTCTGTCTTGCCTATAGTTTGATTCTAAACATTGAAACATAATGGATATAGTTATATTATTGTGTATATGTTGCTCGCTACAAGAGCCAAATAGTGCACTAGGATTATATTAACTTTGCTACAAAACTGACATCATGAAGTTCTTTATCCCCAGAGCCTTCCACTGTCTGCCCCAGTGTAGACTCACTGCAAGAGGTAATCTGGGGATTGATAATTCATGGGAGGATCCCACATGTTTCTCTTTTTTGTTTATTTGTTTTGTTTTAAGGTCATTCATCCTCAGGTATCTTCTTCAGAAATAGTTGATGGAGATAAATTTTTGACATATTTGAATGTCTGAAGATATCTTTACATTACTTTCACATTAATTTGACATATAATTCTATAATGAAGTATAGAATCCTTCATCCAAATCTAGAATTCTCAGAGCCTCGAAGAAATCACTTGTCTGCTAGCACCTAATAATACTGATGGTAGTTCCTGTAACAGTGGGATTCTCATTCCCTTTTTGGTAATCTGTTTATCCTCCTTCCCCTCTGAATCTTTTTATGATCTCTTTATACCTGGTGTTTCAAAACTTAATGATGATGGTGCTAAGCATGAATTTTGCATTATTTATCATGTTAGGCAGACTCATGTCTTTCTTCAGATTTTGGAAATGTTTTGTCCTTTAAAAAAAATAATAATTTTTTGTCCATTTTCTTACTTCTCTTTTTTTTTTCTTTTGGTGGAGGACATAAATGTTGACCCTTAGCTGCTACTTTCATCCCATCCCTTGTCTATTTTTTCTTGATGTCCTGGGAGAGTTGTTTGTTTTTTTTACTTTGTTATTTGGTTAATTGTTAATTACCTCTCAAGGAAATACTGTTGTTGTTTAGTCACTAAGTCATGTCCAGTTGTTTTCTGACCCCATGGACTGTGTAGCTTGCCAGGTTCCTCTGTCCATGGGATTCTCCAGGCAAGAATACTGGAGTAGGTTGCCTTTTCTTTCTCCAGGAGATCTTCCTGACCCAAGGATTGAACCTGAATCTCCTGCATTTGCAGGCAGATTCTTTACTATTGAGCCACCGAAGAAGTATTTTCCTTTAACAGTTCTCTAATTTTCTTTATTCACTTTGGCAATTTTTGTTTCTCATTTTCAAGCAGCTTCATTTATAGTTTTGAATGTTCATTCTTCGTTGCATTCTATTCTTGTTTTATGGATTACTGACTTCTTAAATCTCTTTAAGTGTTAATTAGAAAGCCATTTACCCCTCTATTCCCCAAATTATATTTGTTTTTTCTGTGATCAGGTGCTTTGCTTACCTGGATCCTTATCTTTCTTGCCATTGGTACTTAAACACAGTGACCTTTGGTGTTCTGTTCATCTTTAAGACTGAAGGATCAGATTGATTGTTCTAGGTCACTGATGTGTTTTCTCTACTATTACACTGTAGGACTTTCCCCCTCCCCCAAGATATTTCTTCTTAAACTGACAAGGCTGAGAATTTTGCATGATTTAAGGAGGTCTTGTTGACTGCAGACTTGCTTTAAAGTGTGTGGCTAAGATGCTGATCATCTACCCAAGAGCCTCAACATTTCAGACTAAGGAAGAGGAAGCCTTAGTTCTTCCCAAGCAGATCCATATCTCTGGGTAAATGCCTGCTTGTTTTTGTTTTCAATTTGTTGCATTCAAGATAAATGTCAGTTGTTTTACTTGCATATAGGCATAGGGAGGGCATTTAATGCGCCAAATGTTCACCTTCAATGTACCCTTGTTCCAGACCCACCTCATCTCTCTCTCCACCATCCCAGTTCCTGGCCTAGCGTCTCCCCAGATTTCCGCCCTAGCATTGGCTCTCAGCTCCACTTCCGTCTCTTTAGACTGGCACTGTGGGCTTCCTCCACTCTGATTAGCCCACTCCTGCTTCTCATCTTGAAATCACTTGATGCCCCTCTTCTGATGATGCACCCTTTCACTTACCCTCCTTACCTGTAAAGGTTTGTTTCTTTTTGCTCTTTTACATGGTCATTTTAATTTCAGCATTTCAACAAATTCTTCTATGGGAATGCATATGTTCCATCACCGTATTGAACTAGAATACTCTGGTGATGATTCTTAGTTCTCCTTTTTTCTCTTTTCTCCAGATCATGTGTGCGCACATGTATGTGTATAAGTATGTGTGAGTGTGTTTATAGCAGCAGTTTGCAACCCTAATACATGTCAGCATATAAAATTTGGAAATATCAGAAAATAAAAAATGCCTATTACTCACCAGAAATAATTAGTTGCCTTTATGATGTATTTATTTTCAGTCTTTTCAATACGCATATGATCTATTTTTAAAAACAGACTTAATGTTATACCAAATACAATTTTTTTTTACCAAGTACAACTTTATATCCTGTCTTTTCACTTATATCATGAGCAATTTCTCAAGTCACTAAATGATCTTCTCTGATATGGTTTGTAATGGTTACATAGTATTTCACAATACGGATAGACCATCATTCACTTACTACTTCTGTTGTTGGCCATTCTGCTTGGTTCCAGGTTTTTTGTTTGTTTCTTAATTTGTTATCATAGAATATATCTATCACCCCTAGCCTTTCTTGTGTGCTTTGATTTTTTATTTATTTATTTTTATAAGTTCTTTCTTAATATTTATTTGTCTTTGTTGGAATTTAGTTGCAGCTCAGTTGCCTCATGGCATGTGGGGTCCTAGTTCCCCAACCAGGGATCATACTGATGTCTCCTGCTTTGGAAGGTGGATCCTTAACTATTGGACCACCAGAGAAGCCCCTCTTTTGTGTTTTTATACTAGTCTTAATTGCAGCTCAGAACTGTACTCTGCTTGATTTATACAGTGAAGAATTTATTAAAAGGAAAGCAGATATCCCACAAAATTACCACAAATCACAGGTAACGTATGATTTATTAACGTGTGTATTGCACAAGTTCAGGCAAGGGCTTCTCTTCTCTTAGGCACGGTGAAGAACGCATCGTGTCGCCTTTCCGCTCTGAGAGGTCCGCTTTACCTATCGCGTGGAGCTCACTGGATAGCATGTCTCCTAGATGTTCCCTTTTTCATTCCATTCCCCTCCTCCTTCCCCTCCCCACCGATCCTTTCTAGTCAGGCTTGCCCCTGAAATTTGTCAGGTCTGAGGCAAAAGTACAAATTTGAATCAATATTACTATGTCTAAATATTTAAGTGTTAAAAATAATCCTAAAATTTTTTTAAAATTTGTTCTGTCTTCCTCCCTTGACCTTCCTAGTAATCTGGAAGGCTGAGTTCTAAGTTAGAATTCTTGTTCTGCGCCAGGATGTGATGGTACAGGATAAACCAGCACCAGTCTGCAGCCTCAGGCCCTTGGTCCACCCTGCTTCTTTTCCACCTTCTACTCAACCCTTAGCCTGCCTGCAGCTGCCAGGAGATGAGATCCTGAAAGTGGCTCCACATTTGGCCAGAATTCTGGGGCCGCGGTACACAGCATGGTCCAGAAGAGGGGGGATGTGTGCCCCGACACTCCTTGCTTGTGTGGCATATACAACCAAAGAAGGACCGGAGGGGAGCCACGTTGCTCCAAGGTGAAGCTATTTGGTCCAGTTCAGACTTACTTTTTCCTGAAGCCTCCTTTGTTGCTGAGAGTTCATAGCGATCTCACCTTTACCTTTGATGCTCCCAGAGCATTCAGCATTGCTATCACTCATCTGAGCTTTTAATCCCGTGTCCACTGTGCTGTCGTTCAGCTATTTCCTTGCAATGTAGGTTTCCTGGCTTCCCAGCTAGAAGACCTGGATTCATATCTTTTAAGTGTCAAATATTTCAGTCTTCATAAATACTTGATAAATTAAATGGCAATAAACCCCACCAGTAGACTAAACCAATAATAGTAACTTTGTTCTCAACTTAATGCCTTATTTGGTATTTCAAATATGACCATTTATGTTTTTGCCATAACTGCACGGCCACATCTCTTGATTATGGGAAACACACACACATCCTGGAAAAGTGTCTTTTAATAGATGGAAACTAGTGTTGTAATAAAGGTTATTATAAATCTAAAGTACAGCTCCAAAATGTAACTATTACATAGAAAAATTTGGAGTAAGCCAATACACTATAGAATTGTTGTCTTCAGTATAGGATATGCTGAGAAAAGAGTTTCTTCATAGCATAAAATAATCAGTTAAAGTGAAGTCACTCAGTTGTGTCCGACTCTTTGCGACCCCATGGACTGTAGACTGCCAGGCTCCTTCGTCCATGGAATTTTCCAGGCAAGGATACTGGAGTAGGTTGCCATTTCTTTCTCCAGAGGATCTTCCCAGCCCAGGAATCGAACCTGGGTCTCCTGCACTGCAGGCAGACTCTTTACCATCTACCTTCTGGTTAATAGATGTCTGTCCAGGGTCCTGCAGGAAGATCAATCAGTTAATCAGGCCACAAATATTTCCCAAACACCTTCCATTTACTACATGCTGGGCTCGGCTCTAGGCCCTAGGAGTATTGAGTAGCAAATAAAATGACAAGGTCCCTTCTCTCATGGACCTTATATTCAAACTGATTATAACAGAAAACTGTTTTAGAAGATTCTGGACAATGCGTGGAACTGGCGAAGAGATTCTGTATCCACCCTGGAGATCAGAATGGTGACTTTGGATTGTTTATGCAGTGATGACCAAGGGACACAAATCTGAATTATAAAAGACTTTTGTATAAAAGTAGACGGCCACACGCTGTCTCACAGAGGCTCGATGCAAGGCCATTTACTCTGGAAAGTAATCAGGCTGTCTTGTGCTTCGTGACGTACCCTGATAATGGCTCTCACATTGTCTCCTTTCTTTTCCTCAAATTCCACTATAGGAAGTTGTAATGCCAGCTAGTTCAAATACATAGAGACACCTTTTTCCCCCAAGATGTTCCTCTTCCCCATTTTTCTCATTCTTGCCACTTTTGTGGGAGAGCACATTTTGAATTCCAAATGATTTAAAAGCAAACATCTAAATAAAATGAGAATTTTCTCCCTAAACTCAGGGAACTCACATTGTTATTTATTTTAGTATACCTTTAGTCATCTTTTCACACCTGCAGGTACTGAACATATGAAAAAATAAAAAGAATTAATATATGCTCTAGTGAATACATATATAGTATCCTTATTTATTTGTTATCCTTATAGACCTAGGTCTGTAAATTCCATGAGAACAATCACCTCACAGCTATGATATTAAGAATCCAGTTGAGCTTTTAAAAAAGAGTTTTGTTTATTTTACAATCGCTTACATTCAAACAGAATTATAATAACTGATTAATAACCCCTTTCCAAAAGAGACTGGGGAAGAGAGAACAGGGAGAAATTCAGGACAATGTTTCACTGTTTATAACGTTTATGTCTTTGTTACAGCGAGTGGTTTCACTGGGACTTAATCACTGGAGGGAGAGAAGGTAAAGGAGAGGTGATAGCTTCTGAGTGACCCCAAATAGCCAACTCAGGGTTCCGGTGGCCACAGCAGTCTCTTCAGACCTCTTACCCCATTTTTTTCTCTTTTAAACATAATGGTAACCATGATAAGAAGCAAGTCAACTCCAGACTGCTTTCTCTCCAGCTCCTCCTCTACCTCCAGCCCACACCAATGTCAGCCACAGAGGTGTGGGGTTTTGTTTTGGGGTTTTTTTTAGATTTTTTTAATGTGAATCATTTTTAAAGTCTTTATGAACTTTGTTATAATATTGTTTCTGTTTTACATTTTTGGGTTTTTTTGGCCCTGAGGCGTGCAGGATCTTAGCTGTGTGTGTGTGTGTGTGTGTGTGTGTGTGTGTTAGTCACTCAGTCGTGTCCACCTCTTTGCAACCCCATGGACTGTAGCCCACCAGGCTCATCTGTCCATGAAATTCTCCAAGCATGAATACTGGAGTGCGTTGCCATTTTTTACTCCAGGGGATCTTCCCAACCCAGAGATCAAATCCACACCTCCTGCATTAGAAGGTGAGGTCTTAACCATTGGATGGCCAGGCAAGTCCCAGCCACACAGTTTTGACTGTTCAACTGAGATGTTTGCAGGGCAACAGACAAGATGCCTATGAAACTTTAATTCTTTAAATTCTTGAAGATGGGCTTTCACATGAACCAAAGGATTTTAAAGTGTATAAATCTTCTCCCCTCCCATTTGCAAACACCCTAGGGCTCACCCTGTTTGCAAGGGTCTGATCAGGAAAACACTCACGTCCACTCTGCCCGGATGGGTGTTGCTGCCATTGTGCCTCACTGGCATTCCGTATCTTTTTCTGAGGCTGGCCCTCCCTTGTCGCAGGTGGTCACGCTTGCCCACTGAGTGACTGTGCCCCACAGATCAGGTGGGACCCAAGCCTAAAGTGATCCTTTTAATCAGGACTCTCCTTGCCTCAGTCCAGGCTTAGCCAAGGAGGCCCCTCAGTGGGGTGAGCCTAGTGCAGGACACCCCTACCCTGGAAGCTCTGTGTCATGGCTGGTTCTGGCATTCACCTCCTGGGGACCAAAATCACTGCCCCCACTCCCTCCCAGGCTGCTCAGTTTCCTTCCTCCAGCTCTGGGAGCAGAGCGGATGGATGACCCTACTCCCCAGACACAGTGTTCTGGGCTCACTTTCCTGCAGACACCCACACTCAGAAGCAGGCATCTCCAGACCACCCTGGCCTCTCTCCCTCTGAAGTTGGAAGGAAAGTCATTTTATCTGCAGGGACACATATGGCAGATAAGCTGCTGCTGCAGGAACTCATTTTAATTATCACACCTCTCCTCAGCCACTTTACTCAGTTATCACTCCTCATTCTCATTCCCCAGCCCCAATAATTGTCTTGTTTCTAAAGTTTCTCAGTCCTTCAAGTCTCAGTGGGGGTATATTAGAAGATATTAAAAGAAGCAAATGTGAGTGAAAGTGAAATAAATATAAAGCTGCAAAATTTAAAGTACTATAGAAATAAAAATAATTATTAATAGATTTAGATTAAATACCAGAAGGGTAGTTATGTGTATGCATGTATGTGTATGTGGTTATTATTGTGATAATTTCTCTCAACTAAACATAAATGAACAAGAATACTATCGCATAGGATTCAGTTTGCCTACAATGGATACAACTCAGTGGGTAAGCATTCAATAGCTAAGTGACTTCACTTTTCATTTTCACCTTCATGCATTGGAGAAGGAAATGGCAACCCACTCCAGTGTTCTTGCCTGGGGAATCCCAGGGACGGCAGAGCCTGGTGGAGTCACACAGAGTCAGACATGACTGAAGTGACTTAGCAGCAGCAGCTTCCATTATTATGGTGAGCATTATTATTAGCATGGGCTTTGAACTATAAAATTTCTACCTAGCAGAAACCCCAGCAAGAACAATCACTTTGGTTTGAGACTTGGTTTAAGTCCTAACCATGCTGACAGAATTTCAAGATGAAAGATCCTTAACAGTGGCTGAGTTTCTTATGTCCTTTTCCATGGGAAGATTGACATTTTCCTTTCTTCTTGAATTGGGTCATTTATTAGCATCTTTTTCATTTAGAGTCACACTGCCCAATATAAAGTGTAACATTAATGTAATGCATTTTCTTCATGATGACTAAAGCTTTTTGTTTGGTGACTGTGGTTTGGGAAGATCAGTAGAATCTTGAAAGGACTTACTGAAGAGCCTGCTTCAGACCTTGTGTTACCCACATCTCCGCTTCCTTTACTTGGACCTTATTTCACAGTCAGCCTTGAAGGAAACAGTGTCCCTGTTTGTTTTGGGGACCAAATGACTTGGGTGGAAGAGGGATGAAAATGGAATGAAGTCAGAAAAGAAGAAGACACAGGGATCCTGAGACCTTCCCTCTTCTGCAGCCCTGGACCTCACTTCTTCCTGCTGAACATCAAATATTAGGGGTGGGGGAATTCAGGTTTGCTGCCCTCTCCAAATATGGAAAATTTTAAAAGACACTACTCATATTTAGTTACATTCTTATTTTCTCTAACGCAGATATTTGTAGTAGTTGCTACAAATTTGAACCTTCGTCATTTGCAAAGGAGAAGAACTGTCTGGCTTTGCAGAACTGCTGGGATCCAAAGAGCCGTGGGAGTACCAGCCTTTGGAGCTGGAAGGGAATGCCAAGATCAGGGCTCTCATTTGATGATGAGAAGACTGAGGTGGTTCAGTGGATTAGTGGCATGGCTGGGACCCAAGTTTCTCCTCCCCAACTTTAGTGCTTCATCATGACATCTGACTCATTCCTAAATAAGTATTTGGGTTCTTATTATGTGTCAGACACAGTTCTTTTTTGAAAACAATTTTTAAAATATTAAACATTTTCATATTTTAAATATTAAATAATAAAGTTATTATAATTTTAATAAATATAATTGTAATAATATTTTTAATTTGTTTATTCATTTATTTTTTGGAGGCTAATTACTTAACACTGTTATACTGGTTTTGCTATACATTGACATGAATCCGCCATGGATGTACATGTGTTCCCCATCCTGAACCCCCCCTCCCACCTCCCTCCACATTCCATCCCTCTGGGTCATCCCAGTGCACTAGCCCCGAGCACCCTGTATCATGCGTTGAACCTGGACTGGTGTTCATTTCACATGTGATAATTTACATGTTTCAATGCCATTCTCCCAAATCATCCCACCCTTGCCCTCTCCCACAGAGTCCAAAAGACTGTTCTATACATCTGTGTCTCTTCTGCTGTCTCGCAAACAGGGTTATCGTTACCATCTTTCTAAATTCCATNGGTAGGAGGCCGTCTATGGGGTCGCACAGAGTTGAATAGGACTGAAGCCACTTAGCAGCAGCAGCAGCAGCAGTTTGATCTAGCAGTCCAAGGGACTCTCAAAAGTCTTCTCCAACACTACAGTTCAAAAGCATCAATTCTTCAACACTCAGCCTTTTTATAGAAAGGGCTTCCAAAAGAGAAGATGTGGCCAGAGTGAAGGAGGAAGGTCAAAGTGATGTCCTGAAAGTCAAAAATGGAGCCTTCTAGAAGATAGCGAAAGTTAGGGGTATAAAATGCTATAAAAGCTTGCATTTTGTGGGGCTGTAAATGACCTCTAACCCCTGGTTTGCATTTGTATTCTCAATATGCATGAAACTACTGGAAAAAGAAAAAGGCAAAAAAGTAAGTGATGTGAGGTGATATGTGTCCGCTAGCCTTATGAGGAAATTGAAAAGATGAGGTAATCATTGAAATGGTTCGTCATCATTTCACAATATACACATATGTCACCTGTCACCTTGTACACCTTAAATTTACATGTCGTTTGTCAATTATGTCTCAATAAAGAGGAAAAAGACATTGTTGCTTGGGTATGTGGGAGAGAAGGAGAAAGATAAGGGAAAAGGAGACCCTGAGAGGGTCAGTCAGAGCTGCAGGGACTGGGTAATGAGGGGCCTTGTGAGACTTTGGGTCTGAGGGATAAAGGACTGGAAACCTGGGTCTCACTCCTATGCCATACCAGGACCACTGTCTGGCTGGGCCCACAGAGCAAAGGGCCCCGCTTGGGGGTAGCATCAGGACCAGCCTCTGCTGGCTTAAAGAGACCGTGCTCTCTATTTAAGATCTTGGAGAGAAGAGCAGAAGAACATATGAGTTTTCTCTGGGGCCACGACAAATCACTGGGGAAACGGGGCGGTGCTGAAGTTTTGCTGGCAGGGTGAATGAAGGAGCGAGAACAGAGTGTCTTCTCTGTGTGCACATTGAGAAGATTGGGCTCTACCTAAGTGTGGGAGAAAGAGCAGCGTTCTTAATTGGAGCTGCAGGAAACAAAGTTGCTCAGGGAAAGGCCAGCTTTCAGAAGTGGATGGAACTTTCAGAGGAAAGATAAAGTATATCAGGGAGCTGGTTTTCTTGGAAACAAGTTTTAGAGGCCTCCATGGGGAGAAAGGTTCAGGAGGGAGTGGAATGGTAGAAAACTAGGTCAAGGAAAGAAAGACCGGAGAAATACGGGGTTGAACGTGCAGAGGAAGGGTGATGAGAAATGGCTCTGACTAAAGATAATCAGGACTGGAGGGGTGGGAGAGACAGTTTGGAGGTGGGGTGGGAAAGTGAATTCGGATCTCACAAACAGCCAGCCATGCTTCCAGAAGGGCCTCAGCCCAGGGAAGTCTCAGTCACTCTCCATTCTTTGGAAAAGGCATCAGACTCTGGGGAATCGGGTATCCCCTCCTTCTGGGGAGAATTTACTTGTGACCTGGTCTGTAGACTTGCAAGGCAGGGTGAGGGTTGCTCATGTCTTTTCCCTTCCTGTGTCTCTTTTGTCCACCAAAGTAACTCAAATCCTCTAAGTTAACTACCTGTGGGTAGTAAGAGTGCCTCTAGTTTATGTTAACCTTTCAACCTCCCATCTTAGAGTCTGCTTTTTGCTAGTTAATTCCATGGGCTTCCCAGGTGGTTCAATGGTAAAGAATCTGCCTGCCAATGCAGGAGCTGTGGGAGACAGGGGTTCGAACCCTGGTTTGGAAAGATCCCCGGAGTAGGAAATGGCAACCT
Organism: Neotragus pygmaeus; assembly: GCA_006410875.1. NCBI lineage: Eukaryota > Metazoa > Chordata > Mammalia > Artiodactyla > Bovidae > Neotragus > Neotragus pygmaeus. Next base: position 75,770 of record SJYV01008730.1, read on the forward strand.
ACTCCAATATTCTTGTCTGGGAAATCCCATAGACAGAGGAGCCTGGGCTGTAGTCCATGGGGTCACAAAGAGTCAGACATGACTGAGTGACTTAGCATAGCTATAGTGAATTCCTTGCATACCTGGTTCTCACACGCTTTTACACGTGAGGACCTATGTGTCCTGTTGCGATCCCCTGCCTATCAGACACCCATTGGCTGGGCCCACCCAGGTTAGTCTGGAGGGGCTTGGCAACTCAGTGAGTCGTGGTCAAGGGGATGGTGAGGCTCCTGGCTCCACCTCGGTGTTCCATAACTAGGAAGAGAAAGGGTTTGATCAGAAGGGGACGACAAGAAAAGCAAGAAGCAAATGTAGTATAATGGATATGGTGTGTAGGAAGATAAGGACATATTCTCAGTAGGTGGGTGAGATTTCTCTTTTGGTGTATGGGGTGCTTCATCACAGAGTTACTTCAGAGGCAGGTGTGGGGCAGAGTTTAAATCTTGGATCTGAGTGAAGAAGTTCTTAAACTTTAGCAGATGTCAAAACCCCCGCTGCTGCTGCTGCTAAGTCGCTTCAGTCGTTCGACTCTGTGCGATTCCATAGATGGCAGCCCATCAGGCTCCCCCGTCCCTGGGATTCTCCAGGCAAGAACACTGGAGTGGGTTGCCATTTCCTTCTCCAATGCATGAAAGTGAAAAGTANTGTAGTCCATGGGGTCACAAAGAGTCAGACATGACTGAGTGACTTAGCATAGCTATAGTGAATTCCTTGCATACCTGGTTCTCACACGCTTTTACACGTGAGGACCTATGTGTCCTGTTGCGATCCCCTGCCTATCAGACACCCATTGGCTGGGCCCACCCAGGTTAGTCTGGAGGGGCTTGGCAACTCAGTGAGTCGTGGTCAAGGGGATGGTGAGGCTCCTGGCTCCACCTCGGTGTTCCATAACTAGGAAGAGAAAGGGTTTGATCAGAAGGGGACGACAAGAAAAGCAAGAAGCAAATGTAGTATAATGGATATGGTGTGTAGGAAGATAAGGACATATTCTCAGTAGGTGGGTGAGATTTCTCTTTTGGTGTATGGGGTGCTTCATCACAGAGTTACTTCAGAGGCAGGTGTGGGGCAGAGTTTAAATCTTGGATCTGAGTGAAGAAGTTCTTAAACTTTAGCAGATGTCAAAACCCCCGCTGCTGCTGCTGCTAAGTCGCTTCAGTCGTGTTCGACTCTGTGCGACTCCATAGATGGCAGCCCATCAGGCTCCCCCGTCCCTGGGATTCTCCAGGCAAGAACACTGGAGTGGGTTGCCATTTCCTTCTCCAATGCATGAAAGTGAAAAGTAAAAGTGAAGTCACTGAGTTGTGTCCAACTTTCAGCGACCCCATGGACTGCAGCCTACCAGGCTCCTCGGTCCATGGGGTTTTCCAGGCAAGAGTACCGGAGTGGGATGCCATTGCCTTCTCTGGTCAGAACCCCTGGGCAGGGTTTATTAAACCCCTGAATTGCTGGCTCCCTGCAGAGTTTCTGATTTGGTAGATCTGGGGTAGAACCTAAGAGCTGGCATTTCTAAGATTTTCTAATATACTCTTCGGTGGTGTGATGTTGCAGGTTTGGAGATCAAATTTGGGAAACCATTAGCTTACAAGAAACAGAAGATTGCCTGGATAACTAAAGAGGAAGAATTTGGGGCTGAGGAAAGGAAAGATCCAGGAGGAGAGAAGATAGAGGCAAAGGGGATGGCGGAAGGCTGGATGCTGTTCTTTGTAATTCTTCAGGCTCTGCTAAAGACCTTTCGAATATAACATGCTTTGGGGAAAGGGATTTCTTGTGGAAACTGGAAAATTGAGGTTGAGCTCTGTATTTGGGGGTGAAATGAGGGTGAGATAGAGACATCACCCATGAGCCAAAAGGACTTTAAACCTACAGAATGTTTCAGAAATCTCAGGAGAATGCTTGAGAATTTCCCCAGGTGATGGAAATGGAGGGTGAGAGGTGGTTTAAACGAATTGCACTTTATTTATTTATTTTTTATTTTATTTATTTGGCTGCACTGGATTTTAGTTGCAGCACAAGGGATCTTTGATCTTTGTTGCAGTATGCGATCTCTTACTGACAGCACGCGGTAGGTATCCAGTTCATAGGTTAGGGATTGAACCCAGGCTCCCTGCATTGGGAGTGCAGAGGCTTAGCCACTGGGCCACCAGGGAAGTCCAGAGGAATTGCACTTTAAAACTCAAGGGATGGATAAACAAACAAATAAATAAAATTCAAAGGTTGAGGGCCTGGGTTTTCACACTCCGGCTGACGTCTACACTGTGTGTCTTCTAAGAAGTAGTACTCTCTGGGGAGAAAGAAAGTTTCTGAGAGAGAGAGAGAGAGAGAGAACGTTACACATTATCTTTTCTTGGGGAGAATGTGATAAAGCCAGTGTTCACAATCCATCAAATGTTAGCAAATACACAGAATGCCTGGAAAATATAGAAGTTGCTCCACTTAATAAGAAAGGATTCAAAAACCTTTTAACAGGGCCATGTGTTCATTAAGTCCAAGGTGACATTACTATGCAGATGTCCACTAACTGCATCCCTTGGTGACTGGGAGAGACAATGAAGTTTTTATTCTGATGTATCTTTCTCCCATATTTGTCAAAGTTTGAAAGAGGCAACTTTTTACATTGTCACATTACAGCTTACCACGTTGTAACAGTGGTTATTCTAAACAGTGGGATTGTTATATTTTCCGCTTTCTCCATTTCTGTACCAATTTTTAAAAAATAGGGAGTTGCATTATGTTTGTGAACATTTTTAGAAAGCAGATTTATTTCATAGTTCAACTGTTCATGAACCTGATTATTTTTTCACTTGAAAAGGAGAAAAAGGATAAAACAACTTTATTGTAATGATGACACTGAAATAAAATTTAAATTTACCGTGTTGATACTCAACAGGTATAGATGATCCCTTGCAAGTGTGTATTTGAAACTGAACTGAACTAACCTGTCTGGTAACAAGTTTATTTTAACAAGCTTCAGACAGAAGCCTGTGATGAATGCAGCCATGTGGGTACACAGACTGCCTTTCTTGCCTTTGTTTCACTCCACAGCCTGTATACAGACATCTTCTCATTTGGTCACAAGTCAGGACTAACCTGCTAACAAAGACAGGCCATTTTAGTAATGTTCAAAACTGTCACCTGTAGCTCAAACGGTAAAGAATCTGTCTGTGATGCAGGAGACCAGGGTTCAGTCCCTGGGTTGGGAAGTTCCTCTGGAGAAGTGAATGGCAATCCACTCCAGTATTCTTGCCTGGAGAATTCCATGGACAGAGAAGCCTGGTGGGCTACAGTCTGTGGGGTCTCAAAGAGTCGGACACAACTGAGCAACTAACATACACACCACACACACACACAAAACTGTCAACGTAGTTGTAACATCAGGCAGTTAACAGTGTACAAATGCAGTTCAAGCAGGGACAAATGCCAACTTTGCTCTTTGTATTTCCAACTCCTTCAAATTGACCTTTTCAAAGTTTTATTATAAGTAACAACATTTGTTTCATTACGCATTTATTTTTTAAATAGTTTTCTTTCTTTCTTTATTCGTCTGCACTGGTTCTTAGCTGCAGCACACAGGGTCTTCTATCTTCATTGCACCTTGCGGACTCTTGGTTATAGCATGTGGAGTCTAGTTCCCTGACCAGGGATGGAACCCCAGGCCCCCTGCGTTGGGAGTGCAGAATCTTAACCACTTAACAACAGGGAAGACCTGTTGTAATATGTCATTACATATTTAGTTTCTTTATCAAAAGTCCAGATGATGTCTCATTCATAGAATAAATAGCCTTCTTTCAAGAATCAGTGGTACGTCATTGCATTTATAGGATTTATTTTTGTATATATACATTAAAAAAAAAATTCTGGCAGGGCTATTAGGGCCCATCCCAGCCCCCTTGATGTCATTCTGGTTAAGAAGAATGCTGAGGAGTTGCTGGAAGAGATTTTCTTTCCTGATGAAAGGGACAGCTGTGGCTGGCACCTCCTCTTCTCTCTTCTTCCTTTTCTCAAAGGCAGGCAGACTTTATGTCTGGAGCCTGAGACACCTTGCTGCCCAAGGGAGAAGCTGAGAGGATTGCAGAGGGCAAGTACTGCTATCACTGAGCTGCTGAACAAACAGGGGAGGACCACTCACCTCAGATTTCCTGTTCTGTGAGAAAATGAAACCCTTATTCATCTAACTCTTGTTAGTCCTTACTTGGGAGCTGGTGTTCTCTTTATTTGCAACCAAAATAATTCCTAATTTATTTAGAGTACCGTCTGGGTGTCATGGCAGTGAGACTGCAAATGGGCAATACATGCAGAGCTAGGCAGGCAGGGCGTTGGTACCCGGAAGCTGAGTAGCAAGTTGAGCTGCCCCAGGATGGAAGCTCAAGGGCGTCAGCAGAGTAGGAAGCAGAACTTCACTGCGGAACTGGAACCCTGATGCATTATCAAGCCAGGGCTTCAGGGTAAAAAAAGACAGGAACACACCTGTGGGCCTAAACACAGGGATGAGGTGCTAGAGTTAGAACAAAGGGAAAACTCACTTCACGATATGATTCTGAATTCTAGTTCTCTTTAGTTCTTTAGGATTTAGAGGAGGGCTGGCTGTAGATATTCAACTCTGGACGACTGGAAGAAGGTAGGTGTTGACTGTTCCATTCATTAGTCAGTGTCTACTTCAGGGCCCAGGATCTGATAATGCCCAATGAATTGTTTGTGGAATTCTTAACTGCATTGTAATAATCATGGATTAGCCATCTTCTTTAAACAGTTCTAGTTTCTAAAACTGTGTTTTGGACACTGTTGGTATTCAACGATAAGGAGGGTTATTTATGACATTTGTTACCACACTGATTTTAGAGTTATTTTGTGCTCAGGACTCATTTGGTTGTAAGTGACAAGAACTCAGTGAGGAGAAAAAGTGAACTGATGGTTTTTTTTTTTTTTAAACTTTTTTATAACTGATGGTTTTTATAACTGACTGACATACAAATGCAGTTCAGGAACAACTGGATCCAAAAATTAAAATAATGTCATTTATTCTGTCTTCCCATTCTGCTTTCTTCTATAGTGATTTTATTCTCATGGAGGCTCCAATAGAGGCGGAGAGGGCTACATACACCTCAAGATTCTATCACGCCAATGGTGGGGGATGGGTGGGATTTTTTTCTTATAACTCCAGCACAAGAGTCTTCCTGGGAAGGATTCTGATTGAACTAACTTAGGTTGTGGGCTTGTACTTGAACTGATGAGTCTGATTCTAAGGGGCAGAGGATGAAATGCTCAGTTTGGGCAGGCCCAGGTCTCAAATCTATTCTTCTAGTACACAGGGGAGATAAACAAATACACAGTTCATGAATTCACTCATTCTGTATTTCATTATGAATTGTGCATTGCCTCCAGCTATTTACTTCATCTTTTTTTCAGAGTTTTATTGTTTTATAGTTAACATAGAATAGGGATGTCCTTGGCAGTCCGATCTTTAAGACTCTACATTCCCTTTGAATGGGGCATGGACTCAATCCCTTGTTGGGGAACTAAGATCCTGCATGCCACACACGAGGCCAAACAAAACAAACAAAAAACCCAATACAGTAAACTCTTTAAAGGATGAAATTTGATGTTTTAATGTGTATGCACCTATGAAACCCTCGCCACAATCAAGATAAGAAACGTTCAACTGTCTTGTCTTCTCAGTCGCCTCCAATCTGTTATAGTCTCTCTCTCACTCTTCATTTTTTTATGACATTGACATATTTTTAACTTTTATTTTTGATTTAACTTTAGAGTTACAGTTAAAAGTCTACATTTTTAGACTTTTTAAAATGTAGTTTAAAAAATGTCCATATATCCTTGCGTAGCTTTGTCTCCTAATGTTAATGTATTTGCATGACTGTGGTACAAATGATTGAAACCATGATGTTAACATGGGTATTAACTGTTAACTAATGACCTTTGTTCAAATTTCACCATTCTTCCTGCAACCGTTCTCTTTTCGTCCCAGGATCCCACATTGCCTTCAGTCTGCCTTCTCTAACCATTCCCCAGTCTTTCCTTATAACCTTGACTTTTAAAAATTACAGTAGAGTTATTATGGATATTGTCTCTCAGTTTGAGTTTATCTGATGCTTTCTCTTTGGGGCAAGATTAACAGAGAATGGTTCTGTGCCCTTCTCAGTGGACTGCAACCATCATGTTGCTGTCTCATTACTGTGATGTTAATTTTGATCAGTTGGTTAATGAGGCCCACTAGATTTTTCCACTACAAATTGACTTTCAGACTGGGAAAATACCCTGTTTCTCATCATATTTCCACTTGAATTTTAGCGGACATTGAGGACTTTTGCCAGTAGCAATTATTCCTGTGGTTGTTTGCCAAATGGTGATTTTCTGTTTCCATTATTTCTTCTCCATTTATGAATTGGAATTCTCCTGTACTGAAGAGCTATTGCTTCTCTCCTATTTATTTAATTATTCAAGCATTCATTTTTATCAGCATGGATATATCCAAAATATACAAAGAACTCAATATTGAGAATAAATAACTTGATTAAAAAATTGGCAGATAATTTAATTAAACATTTTATTCCAAAGAAGACATACAGATGGCCAACAGGAAAAGATGCTCAACATCACTAATCATCAGAGAAATGCAAATCAAAACAAAAATGAGATACCACCTCACACTTGTCAAAATAGCTATGATTAAAAAAAGATAACAAATAACAAGTATTGGCAAGGACGCAGAGAAAAAGGAACTCTTGTGCTCTGTTGGTAGGAATGTGAATTGTGCAGCCTTTATGGAAAAAAAGTGTGGAGAATCCTCAGAAAATTAAAAAGAGAACTACCATATGATCCAGCAGTTCCACTCCTGGGTATTATCAATAGAAAATGAACGCATCACTATGTTAATTGCAGTAGTATTACAATGGTCAAGACATGCAAGCAGTCTAAGTGCCTATCAATAGATGAATGGATGAAGAAAATATGGCACACATGCCATGTATACTTAGTTATAGAAAAGAATGGTACCGGGATCCAGCCCGGTTGGATCCAGGGTATCCTCAGAGGGAGATAAGGAAGGAATGTTACAGTTAAGAAAATAGAGGAGAGAAAGAGGCTGATATTCCTTGGTTTATACAGAAAGCCAATAAAGTCCCAGACAAAGGACTTGCTCTGTTCATGGAAGCTGCAGGCGCCCTCTCACTGGAGTGAAGACACAGAGCGCCTTCTAGCCAGAATGAAGATGCAGAGCGTCTTCTTGATCGGGTCTTAGAAGCCCAGGCAGAAAAGTGAATGCAGAGAGCCTTTGAGCTCCAAGGGATCAGCCTGAAAAACAAAGAGAAAGAAAGACACGGGCAGACCAAGCTTTGAATGAGGCCCAAACTTTATTTCCCAGGGGGACTTTTATACCTTGAGCTGTACATAGAAAATAATGGAAGATGTAAAGTCATGCAGGGTCAGCAGTTCTGACCTTTATCAAGACCAGGCTTTCTTTTTACATTCCTTCCGACATAGAGAGGTCTCAGGTGATTTACATCATCTTTTGGCCAGAAGGCCTGCCAACATTTTTATGACCCTTTCTGATAATGATTAGTCAACCAGAAAACTTATTTTCTCCAAAGATGATTATTCTAAAGTCAGGCACCACTCTCAGAAAGCACTAGAAAATGTTACATTCCCATAGGTTAAGGGTCAAGTGGGCTATAACATGGAAAGCATTTCTGATGTGGTTAAATCAAAGGCTACAGCTTATTTTTCCACATACCAACTATACTAATTAATGTATGTTCTCAAAAACATAATGGGTAAGGGATATGGAAACTTAGCAGCAAATATTGGCTCAACAATGAAACCCTCCACCAGTACTATTCTACTAACTTCCTAACTCCCCATAAGACTCTATATTTTTAGAATATTATAAGCTTCCCGTACCTCTCACTGTTGGGAGGCCATAAACAATCACATGCGTAACTGCAGGAGCCTGAACAAACCTGTCAGGCAGGCTAGAAAATCATCAGATTGGAACACTCTATTATGCCCAGGAGACTTATTAACCAGAGCTCTAAGTTGAATTTCTTTAGAAAAAGGTGGTCAGGGATAGACCCCCATTAACATCAGAGGTGTTGGTGAGAGGCATGATATAGTAAAACAGACAGATTCTGGTTTTAGGGTAGATGCTTGAGAAGGTTCAGGGGGAGTCCCTCGAGGCTTGATCTTGCCTTGCCCGTCAGACCTCTCCTGCATGACCTTGTCATGGGTGGGATCGATCCAGGGAGTCTCTCGAGTCCTGATTCTGCCTTGCCCGTCAGACCTCTCCCGCATGAACTTGTCATGGGGTGGGCTCTCTCCTGTGCTGGCTCCCGGCAAATGGAATCTTAGCATTTGCAAAAACATGGTTGAAACTAGAGGATACTATGCTAAGTGAAATAAGTCAGAGAATGACAACTGCTGTATGACTTCACTTACATGTGGAACCTAAAAAACCAAACAAGTGAACAAGCATAATAAAATAGAAACAGAGAACAAACAGGTAGAGAGGAGAGGGACAGGGAATAGCAAAAAACAGATGAGAGAGATGTATGAGTTACAAACTTCCAGTTGCAAAATAAATGAGCCACAGGTATGAAATGTAAAGTGTGGGGAATAGAGTCAATAACTATGTAAAAAAATTAAAGTGAAAAATATTTGCTGAGGGAAATATTTTGAAAATAAAATTATAATAATGTTTGAGAAAATTTGAAATATTTTGGAATATTGCAATTAGAACTAGAAATTGTTCCAGTAGGTTATGTTTTTGCCTGTGATAACTATCTTGTCAATTGCAAATAATTCTTCATAATCTAGGATCACTAGACATATAAAGGCAACTCCATCAGTCATTTCTGACTTACTTAGTGGGACATTCTTCAGCTGAATAATTTTAAGTCATAGAAAGCTTCCCAGTTTTATGAAACAGACCCTTGTCTTGTTGGAAACCTCACCAAATAAATTATTGTTGGTAACCTGGCCACTGACCCGGCACTACCTACTTTTGTCCGTGCTGCAACCGAACTGAGTAAACTTTGTGAATAAGAGTTCAGAAGTTGTGAGTGAATATGAAACTTATAACTGTCTAATAACCACTAGGAGCCAGAAGTATTGAACTGTAGTTAAGCAAAATTCTCACCATCCATGTGAGTTTTGTGGTTTTGAACGCTACAAAATTTTTGCTGAAAAGATTATCATTCTAAATGAACACAGCGGATTATCTTTATCAATGCACAACTCATTTTGATTGCTATCAAATGGGTGCAGAATGAAACGTATAGAGTCTCTTCAATTGATGCCAGAATCTCTTGTAGAGAAAGAATGTTTTATTATTCGTTTTAGGAAAATAACTTGACCCCATGAGTAGGGAAGTCAAGAGCTTATCTAATAAGAAATGTCTAAGCTACTTTACACCGGAACGTGAATAGACTGTTTTGCTCCATTGGGAGGGGAGTCAGAGGAGAAGGTCTGTGAAACAAAGGGGGCAGTGGTGAACAGTGGCCGTCTGCTGAAGCCATGATGAGCTGGGCCCCATCTCTGCCAACATTGTCTCACTATAACAAACATCTTTTTGTTTAAGAATAATAGATCTCCCACTGTTCATCGACAGGTGGCAGAGGCTGGGAATTTTGTTTTCAACACAATATAACTGGTAATTTTGACAAGAACATATCAACTCCATAACATCTTTAATTCTGTTCTTCCATGGTTCTTCCATCGTTCCTTTGTAATATACTCCATACAGAAACTTCTTCCCTTGATCCTGGATAACAATGACAGGAGGCTTGATTTCTTAGGTCATTGTTGGGGAACGCAGCAAAGTCCTGAGGCTTCTTTAAATTGCAGAACACAGTCTCATTTCAGAAATTAGCCCCACTGTCTAAGCTTCTAACTTCGCTGAAGCCACAGGTACTGCCTCCCCCTCAGGTAAGGAGGTTAAGATCTGCTACAAGAGGGTTGCTGACTCCTGGGGAAGGTACAAGCTTGGCCATTTCTGAATTGCTTTCTTTCTGCTTCCCCCACGCCCACACTCCCTTTACCTCAGTCGCTCCTGTCTCTAGTCAGGACATTTAAAAAAAATGGAACTACATTAAAAAANCTGCTACAAGAGGGTTGCTGACTCCTGGGGAAGGTACAAGCTTGGCCATTTCTGAATTGCTTTCTTTCTGCTTCCCCCACGCCCACACTCCCTTTACCTCAGTCGCTCCTGTCTCTAGTCAGGACATTTAAAAAAAATGGAACTACATTAAAAAAAATTTTTCTTTTTTGCCTGCACTGGGTCTTTGTTACTGCACACGGGCTTTCTCTAGCTGCAGCATGCGGGAGCTACTCTTTAGTCAGCGTACATGGGCTTCTCATTGTGGTTGCTTCTCTTATTGCAGAGCAAGGGGTCTAGGCACGTGGGCTTCAGTAGCTGTGGCACATGGGCTGTGGGATCTTCCCAGACCTTGTCCCCTGCATTGGAGGGTGAATTCTTAACCACTGGACCTCCAGGGAAGCCCCCTGAATGCTTTTTTATTTCCAGATAAAATGACCTCAAAACTGTTAGGAAAGTTCTGTTAGTTCATCGCCCTTGATTCACTGCCACTGTAATCATGGCACCAGTTGTGGCTGTGCTTTCTTTGATGTCCTAGATATGAACAACCACAAGTGCCTTATAATTTGGAAAAGCTCACATTCTCTTTACTATATAATTCCATGAGGTCAATCTGATGGGAGACAGTAGAGGGGTATTTAAACTTGGTAGCTATTGAAACCCCAAATCAGAACGTGTTTAGCTTGCTTACAGGGCACCTTCCTGTGACTGAGGCCTCCTGTTNTTAGTTCCTCCTCAAAGGCTATAGATAATATTCTGAGACATCCTGTGAGCTATCTGGTAGATACTGAAATACCTCCCAGGTGGAAGAACATAACTACACAATGACCAGACCATAGCCATAAGCAGCCACGATTCCAAGAACTGGCCTCAAGGAAATGGGAACAAACTGACCCTAAAGCTGAAGACTAACTGTACTTAATTAGATGGTACCAGTCAGACCGCTGTGTGACCAATTTCAATATGAATGTCAGAGGACATGTTTTGATAGTCAAATATTTTAAGAAAACTCATCACACTATGTTATCCTTCTTGGAGTTTCTCAGTATGTATTGGCCTATTGAGAGATTTGGGAAGTCTTGCAGTGAAAACAAAACTAGAACTTAACCTTGTTTAATGATTGGCCTATTTTATGAATAGCACCTAATACTATTTCACAGGCCCTGTTTTTGAAAATACTAATGTCAGCACCACTCCAGCACTGTTTAGGGGTTACATTTGATTCCCTGTAACAATGTTACAGCAAGACAGGCTGGCACAGTATGATGTTCCACCCATCATTGCTGTCATTCTCTCCCCAGTAGGTCCCTGGTACATCCTCAAACCTGCTTTATACCATGTACCATGATTTCTCCAAATACCTCCCATATGAACTGAGAATAATATAGCTCCAGAAGGGAGGAACTTTAGAGGCCTGCTCCAGCCCTGCTGTGAGACCTGGGAGACCCAGACAGTTTCAAACTAAGGACCCTCACTTCCCCCAAAGGTCGATTTGCCAGACATCCTGTTAATGAAAAACCAGATCCTATATTTCTTTGTCCCGTGTTATTTTCTCCTCAGACAATTCAAGGAAGTGAGGTCTGAAGGGGATGACCCTGTTAGGCAGAGGGAGGAATTCCATACTCTGTCAGGAGTCAGGGTGAGCAACCAGCATGAGCAGTGAAGGGACTGCAGCTGCTGCTGCTGCTGCTGCTAAGTCACTTCAGTCGTGTCCAACTCTGGGTGACCCCATAAACAGCAGCCCACCAGGCTCCCCCGTCCCTGGGATTCTCCAGGCAAGAACACTGGAGTGGGTTGCCATTTCCTTCTCCAATGCATGAAAGTGAAAAGTGAAAGTGAAGTCGCTCAGTCGTGTTCAACTCTTCACGACCCCATGGACTGCAGCCCACCAGGCTCCTCCATCCATTGAATTTTCTAGGCAAGAGTATTGGAGTGAGGTGCCATTGCCTACCCCCAAAGAGAGGGTGTTCCCCCAGAGTCAAGGCCTTGGGAGGACACAGATGGAGGTGACCATATGAGGTGCCTCCCTCACTTCCTTGTTGGAGTTTCAGAAAGATGAAAGCCTTGGTCTGAAGGGAGATGGCCACGGGTCAGTACAGTGAATATCCCAGTAACTGCTAGGAGTCACAGAGAGGACCCTGAGTGAGGACTGAGGGGACCACCCACTTAATACAGGTGCATTTAATAGAGCCCAATTCTGCCCACCCTACTGTGAGCCCTGAAAGTGAAAGAAAGATTTAGTTGCTCAGTCGTGTCCAATTTTTTGTGCCCCCATAGACTGTAGCCCATCATGCTCCTCTGTCCATGGAATTCTCCAGGCAAGAATACTGAAGTGGGCTGCCATTCCCTTCTCCAGGGCATATTCCCAACCCAGGGATTAAACCCGGGTCTCCTTCATTGCAGACAGATTCTTTACCATCTGAGCTATCAGGGAAGCCCACTGTGAGCCCTGAGAAGTCTCCAATTGGGTTGGCTGGTGGAGCTCTGAATGCCTTCTCAGTTTCTTCTCGTGCTTATGAGACAAACAGGCCAGGAGACCCATGAGGCCCTAGAACTTAGAAAAAGTCTGGTGGAGTTGCCCTTCATCAGAGCAAGCAAAGTTGAGTTTACCAGCTGGCACCACTTCCACCTTCCCCTTCTTCCTTAGCCTGTGGTGTCCCATTGCCATGCCTCCTACCCACACTCTTGCTTACTGGTACCAACAAGAGCCATCATGCCTCAGTATGAGAACCAGTGGTACAGCACATATGAACAGTGCTTTCAGGACCACAAGGAGACCCAAAGACTCAGCATCAGGAGTGCTCATAGGCACCTCATCAAGCATATCAGCTGAGGATTCCAGTGATCAAGCAGAGGAACAAAGTCAGAGAACCATGTAGTCAGAGAACCACGCAGCTTTGCCAGACACTAAGAAGTTACCCAAACACACTTTTGATTAGAAAGTGGGTTTTTTTGGTGATTTTCCTGGAGCTCAGTTATCAAATGAAAGAGCCCCTCACAAATTCAGACATTTTGAATGTCAGAAAAAATGATAAGGAGCACTTCACTTCCTGGGATCCCTAGGAGAGCCTCTGAGCANACACTTTTGATTAGAAAGTGGGTTTTTTTGGTGATTTTCCTGGAGCTCAGTTATCAAATGAAAGAGCCCCTCACAAATTCAGACATTTTGAATGTCAGAAAAAATGATAAGGAGCACTTCACTTCCTGGGATCCCTAGGAGAGCCTCTGAGCATATGGAGCTGGTCTTTGGGGTGGATGTGAAGGAAGTGGGCAACTCCTGTGTCCTTCTCAGAAAACTGGACCTCACCTAAGATGTGAGGCTAAGTTATGTAAAGGGCATGCATGCATAAGATCAACCCCCTGGTGACTGTTCTGAGCCTAATATTCAAGAGTGTATCACAGTGGGAGGGATGGGACGTGTCCTGTGCTCTTGTCCCAGATCGGGTGAACACAGTATGCAAATTAGATGTTTCATTCACATCATTTCCAGGGAGTTTCTGAGAAATAAGTGTGATTCTCCTTCGAGGCAGGATGGTAAGAAGTCACTGGGCACCTTTACACTGGGCAGGAGGGTCAGAGACCTCAACATCAGACTGGCATTTAAATTAGTTATTGTGAGTAATTTGCCAAACTTTGTATGTTCTAGGTTTTAGGTGATGATTAAATTAATGAAGACAAGGGTAGATTAGATGGAAGGACTTTTCACAGGGAGGGAAGTTGGTGATACTTAACACAGATTTAGGGGTTATGTGTTGCATCTAACTGAGGATGTATATCTTATACCCATATTAAATAATTTATCATGTGATAGGGAAATATTACATAGTGTTTCTTGCTAATCACCATTTTGAGTGATTGGATTTTATTTATTTTTAAAAACATTCATTTATTATTTATTTACTTGGCTGTGCCAGATCTTACTTGTGGCATGTGGGATCTTCAATCTTCATTGCNTATTACATAGTGTTTCTTGCTAATCACCATTTTGAGTGATTGGATTTTATTTATTTTTAAAAACATTCATTTATTATTTATTTACTTGGCTGTGCCAGATCTTACTTGTGGCATGTGGGATCTTCAATCTTCATTGCACCATGCAGTGTCTTTAGTTTTAGCATGCAGACTCTTAGTTGTGACATGCAGGATCCAGTTCCCTGACTAGGGTTTGAACCCAGGTCCCCTACATTGGGAGAATGGAGTCTTCGTCATTGGACTACCAGGAAAGCCCCTGGATTTTCTTGGTTCTAAGATGCTACATATTTTCTGGCTTCTGCTGGAGTTAAAAAAAAAAACAGACTGAATTATATCATCAGGGTCCAAATTAATCGCAGTAATAAATGCCATGTTGAAGTCTCAACACAGGCCAGTCAATGTGCCAGATACTTAACACATTTTAACTACATCCCACCAGTTCTATAAGACAGAGCTTTTATCAAACTCACTTCACAGATGCAGAGCCTGGTGCTCACAGAGTTGCCATTTGCCCTAATTCATGTGGCTGTTAAGGGACAGATTTGAAACTTGATCCAGGTCGGGATTAGTCAAGGGCCCAGTCAAGAGCCCACATTACTCCAGTTCTTCCAGTCTGAGGCTCACCTCGTGTTTCTTATATTCAGTTTTCTTTTCTTCCTAAAAATGCAACTCAGGCAATTAAAATCTGTGTTTATATTACTGGATTGAAATACTTTCCCAGAGCAATGTGAGTACCAAAATAAATGACAGGGATGAATAAAGAAAAGAAAGCTAGTGTTCAGTGACAAAATGATCATCTACATATGCAATGTCCGCTAACTCAAAAGATCAGNATTACTGGATTGAAATACTTTCCCAGAGCAATGTGAGTACCAAAATAAATGACAGGGATGAATAAAGAAAAGAAAGCTAGTGTTCAGTGACAAAATGATCATCTACATATGCAATGTCCGCTAACTCAAAAGATCAGAGGCTTCGAAAATCATGCTGGACAGTCCCTTCCCCATAAAATATAAATCTCTCAGAACAGAATTTACATCAGAATCTAAGTCTGGCTGGTGAAGAGAAGGAAAATATGAGTGTATTTTTCCCACATGACAGAATACCACCTGTATGAAACTCCTGCCTTATGCTTCAGCTTCTCCATCTCACATCACTCCTAAGACAGGGACCAAGGTTTGTGGTAAGGACACTGCTCCATGTTTGCAGGAATGAGGCATTTCGCAGGAAGCCTTTAACCCAAGAGGAAAGAGCCAAGAGGAGGGTCTCAATATTAGAGGGCGTGGAAGACCAAGATCCCAGAATCCAGAGGAGTCACACCTAGACAGTTTTCCATCTGCTATCGGACTTAGTCCAAGAGAGAGCTGGCAGGCTGAGCACACCTTCACGTATTCTTCAGGTTTCTCAGGGATTTAACAGCCTTGGCTTAAGAATAACAGAAAGAGGTAAGTAGAAAGAGTGCCAGATATGAAGGTGGGGACCTTTGATAGATATGAAGGTGGGGACCCTGAATGAGGAACGATGGAAGGACCCAGTCAGAACAGTGGGGTTTCTGTGAAGTCTGGCTCAGGCCATCAACCCTTAGNAGAATAACAGAAAGAGGTAAGTAGAAAGAGTGCCAGATATGAAGGTGGGGACCTTTGATAGATATGAAGGTGGGGACCCTGAATGAGGAACGATGGAAGGACCCAGTCAGAACAGTGGGGTTTCTGTGAAGTCTGGCTCAGGCCATCAACCCTTAGAAGTCCAAAACAGTCCTGGCTCGATATGGCTAATCCTGGCTTCCAGTTGGAGGGCCCCAGAAGGGGAGTATCTTGATTTAATGGGAGCAGCTTCAAGTTAGCAGAGAGTAGAGTCCCTTGCCTGGTCAGGTATCTGACCAGAATCTGAACAAGAATAATGGAAGCACTCACCCCACAACAGAGAAGCCCCACGAATTCCCCAATGCTGTCAGCCCTGAGATGCCCAGGACAGGTCTTTGAAGTCTCCCTAGACAGTTTTATGAAGATGAGGACTCTGGACTAGTGGGACAGCCATAGATCTGCAGAGAGAAAACCCAGGCCTTAACAAGAGTCAAAAAAAGTATTAACAAGAGACCTCCAAAACCAGAGAGAGACAGTAGAATTCAGTAAATTCTTAGTCCTGAGAGATTGAGAAGCGCTACTTGTAAGTGGTCCCCTCATTCCACCAATGTGATCTCAGAGAGGGCAAGGCCTCCTCTAGCAAGATCGGACCCCAGTTCTGCACAGTGGGTAATCTTGACCATAACAGGCCTTAAGGTGAGGACCATCAGTACCAATGAGAGGATCTCTCCCCCAAAGAGGGAGGCTCACAGAGTGGCGCCCCTCCTGACAAGCAGAGATTCTCAGAGCAGTGCCCTGACTACCCCCACTAGCAACTCAGGGAGGCGAAGGCTTTGTTTGGGGGTGTAGGCCTTGGGTTCTTAGATGGAGGCGTTCAGGGCTCTAATAAACTGCACATGGAGAACCCTGAGAGAGAATCCAGGGATGGATGGATATTGAGCTACCGGGGTTCCCATAGCACGCTGCCCCTGCCATCGTCCCTGGGCGACCTCACGTAGGACCCTATGCAGCCCCCCCTTCCACTTCTGCTTCAAAGGCGAGAAGGTCGACCGATAGCCACAGCGACCGTTTGGTGGAGACTTAGTGTCCAGGACTCGTCTGGAACCAAGTTGAGGACCTGAATGGAGCTGAAGGGACTTTCCCAACCCTCCCAATAATAAAAGTGACCCATCCACATCCTACCCCTGTGATATGGCTCTCGTGGGCCCCTCAGTGCTATNGTCGACCGATAGCCACAGCGACCGTTTGGTGGAGACTTAGTGTCCAGGACTCGTCTGGAACCAAGTTGAGGACCTGAATGGAGCTGAAGGGACTTTCCCAACCCTCCCAATAATAAAAGTGACCCATCCACATCCTACCCCTGTGATATGGCTCTCGTGGGCCCCTCAGTGCTATCGGCTGAGTGTGCTCTAGAGTGTCTCAGGCTAAGGCGTTGGTCTGCGGGGGTAGGCCTGGATTCTACCCCCGGAGGAGCTCTAGGACTTAGATAACGGCCCTGAGGGCTGATGAGCCGACTTCGACACTGCATGGGGGCCACACTGAGCGGCCCCCTCCACTCAGCTCTAGGAGGCCCCACATGGAGCTGGCCGACGGTGTTACTCACTGTCGTTTGCTGGAGGTGAGGACTTTGTTCTAAAGGAATAAACCCAATTCAACAAAGGCACCTAGTCCCCAACACAATTCATGGTTGTGACACTTAAGTGAGGATGGGGGCTGCTCCCATAAGAAACGGGGCCGCATAAAGCGCCAGCCCCTTTTTCAGGCCTGGGAGAATTGGGCATTTTGACAAGACACTTCCCAGGTCATCTCAGGGAAGTGAGCGACCAGGTCAAAGGGGGCAGCCTCAGGTTGGCAAGGGAGGGTTTCAGATTTGTGAGGGGTCATGGTGAGAATTTCGGGGGCTGTGGGGATGTAGCACACCACGTCATTCGGACACATCCTCTGTGTTGNATCTCAGGGAAGTGAGCGACCAGGTCAAAGGGGGCAGCCTCAGGTTGGCAAGGGAGGGTTTCAGATTTGTGAGGGGTCATGGTGAGAATTTCGGGGGCTGTGGGGATGTAGCACACCACGTCATTCGGACACATCCTCTGTGTTGTCCTCCCTGGCAGACCTTAAGGATACATGTCGGTTCCCACTGCGGGCTAATGGAGAAGTAAGTGTCTTGGTCTGAGGACAGTGGTCAGCAAAGAGAGAACTTAGATCCCATCATGAGTCAAATGTAGAGCTTGGTTGCTTCTATGTCCTGGCCATTGTAAATAGTGCTGCAGTGAACATTTGAGTCCAAGTGTCTTTTTCATTACCGTTTCCTCAGGATATATGCCCAGAAGGGGGATTGTTGGCTCATGTGGTAGTTTTATTCCTAGTTTTTTATGCACAGCGAATTAAGTCAGAAGAAGGANATAGTGCTGCAGTGAACATTTGAGTCCAAGTGTCTTTTTCATTACCGTTTCCTCAGGATATATGCCCAGAAGGGGGATTGTTGGCTCATGTGGTAGTTTTATTCCTAGTTTTTTATGCACAGCGAATTAAGTCAGAAGAAGGAAATCCAATTATCATATATTAATGCATTTATATGGAATCTAGAAAGATGGTACTGATGAACCTATTTGCAGGGCAGCCTGGAGTTGCAGACCTAGAGAACACACTTGTGGACACAGTGGGGGAAGGAGAGGGAGGGGCAGATTGAGAGAGTAACATTGAAAACGTACACATTACTGTATAGAAAATAAACAACCAGTGAGAATTAGTTTTATGACTCAGGGAGCTCAAAGCCAGTGCTCTGACAGCTTAAGAAGGCTGGGATGGGGTGGGAGGTGGGAGAGAGTTTCAAGAGAGAGGGGCATATAGTATACCTATGGGTGATTCATATTGATGTGGGGCAGAAGATACCACAATATTGTGAAGATATTATCCTTCCATTAAAAATAAATTTGTTTGAAAAAAAGACATAGAGAAGAGAAGCTTAAAAAAATTTAACTTTGAATTGGGATCTTGGATGGGACCACAGGGACATCAACCTGCCTGCAACAACTTTCATTCTTAGGAGACCACGTTTGGTAAGATGAGGTCATCTTCACTTCCTCCTGTTGGGACACAGAACGATTGGCTTTTGCTATCAGACAGGTATCAGTTCAGGAGAAAGAGGAGGTTCTCTACCAAGAGCTCAGTTGAGGAACCTGAGTGAGGACTCAGAGTGTCCATCCCAACCCTTGGGTTTCAACCCAGGAAATCTCAGGGATGGGCTGTGAGTTTGAATATCTGCTTTACTGTTTTATGCTAAGTCTAGGGGAGAGGAACTGTCTAGTCTGAGGGGCAGCCACAAGTCAGCAAATGGAGAATAGTGCCCAACGTTTTGAGGAACCAAAGTAAGGACCATTAATGATGATGCCAGTGAACTCAGGATAGAAAAGACCCTACTGAGCTCTCAGCACTGGGTATCCCCTGGGAGAGAGGTGGACTGAGGCAGCCCTTCGCTTGCTTCTGAATCATGTGGAGGTCTAAAGTNCCTCCTGCCTTTTTTTTTTTTTTAACTGATTCTCAGGACTTTGGCACTGAACATTTTGGAGGTGCTGTCTGTAATGTTGCTGGCAGATTTTCAGCTTATGTTTTTCTTCTATTTTCAGTGACAGTGTAGTGGCTCTTGGGGCAAGAAATACAGGCCAGAGACATTTTCAAAACAAAATAGCTGCTTTAGTGCCAATAAAGATGATATCTAAGACACAAGGAGCTTAATAAGTGACATGAAATATTAACTCTCTATATTTTCCAGGATTTCAAATCACATCTATAACTTGCTTGACATATTTGATCACTGAGAGACATACTCTAAGGGTCATATATTAACTATGCTCAGTTGTTCAGTTGTGTCCAACTCTTTGCAACCCTGTGAATTATAGCCCACCAGGCTCTGTCCATGGGATTTCCCAGGCAAGAATATTGGAGTGGGTTGCCATTTCCTCCTCCAGAGGATCTTCCTGACCCAGGAATCAAACTTTTGTCTCTTGCATTGGCAGGCAGGTCACTGAACCACCTTGGAAGCCCATGTTAATTATAGGTCATCCCAAATTCACCAAAGAACGATACTATATTAGGGCTACTCAAAGGAGAGTGGATGCATATTTTGTAAGCACCCAAAGCTCTAAGGGGGATACCATGTTTGAGTCAGCCCAGTTGGAGGGGACCTACTCAAAAAAGGTGTGAATCCAGGGTAGGCGCTCAGGCTCGGTGGATAACGGGAATGTTTGGAAACCACAAGAGAAAAATTCCATGTTAGGAACCAGTTTTGTATAGTGGAAGTGGCAATGGAATGTGGCAATAAGGATGTTACACGAATGCCTGTGACTCATCCAAGTGGTACAGTGTACTGTGTCTTTCNCTCAGGCTCGGTGGATAACGGGAATGTTTGGAAACCACAAGAGAAAAATTCCATGTTAGGAACCAGTTTTGTATAGTGGAAGTGGCAATGGAATGTGGCAATAAGGATGTTACACGAATGCCTGTGACTCATCCAAGTGGTACAGTGTACTGTGTCTTTCAAAAGACCTGATTCTGGACTTCTCCAGATGTTAGGGCTGAAGTTACTGGTGTCCTCTCTGCTATTCTTACAATGACCAGTTCAGAAACTGGAGCAGGCCAAGTTCCTGCAGAAGACACAAATTGTAGATCTGGAAAAGGCAAAGGCAGAGAGCAGAGACAGGGTTTCAGAGTCATGACCCAGAGATTCCTGTAGAAGTGTAGAGTACAGCTGAAAGCGCATATCCACTTTCCTCTTTACAGTTCCAATACATTTAAAAACAAAAGTAGTTTCCCAGGCAAAGCTATAACACAAACCCAGTCTTTATCTTGTGATCAGGACTTAGGCTAGCCAGGTAATTAGAAATGCATTGATTTGATCAAGTTACTTTCTTAAACGCTGCATTTCAAAGGATTTCAAATAGAAGAGAAACAAGGTAGGGGTTCAAGATAGCTGACATTAAAAAAAACCAGCATATGAGTAAAATATTTAGAGCTATATTAATGCATCTCCTGGGTAATTTTAGTATTCATTAGCATCTTCTTTCAGTGGAACAAAACTCATGCCTGTCGTTAATATATTGTTTTAGTCATGTACTAGCTAATTAATAAAGATATTAAATAGAACTATTTCTGAAATCTATGCCTCCGGCATATATTTTAGCAAAGCCTCTTCAATAGGATTTTAGTATTTTAATATTTCCTTCTATGACATTTGGATATATATATATGATTTTATAATATTATAAAATCATTCATCAGTGAACTAAAACAAGGCTTTGTGACTTTACTAAAGTTCTCTTCATTTGAAAGCACATCTTTAGGTCTCCACTGATACTGGAAGACAGCTTCAAGTTTTATAATTATGTNGTGCAACCCTGTTGCTGCTAGTGGAGTTGCCTGTTTCCCGTCCTCACGGTGAGTTTAAGGAGCTTTTCTTCGGTCCGAAAAGGCGGCTGTGGGTCCCTCCTCTTTGCTTGTGGCCCAGGCTGGTGTACTGTGTGTGTTTGAGGCTTGGTAATTCAGAGGGTGGCTTGGGTCCTGCGTCTCTTCCCTCTTGTCCCAGGTGAAGAGTTGGGGGACCTTATTTTCCCTCCTGCCAGGATGGAGCTGCATTTCCGTGAGAGAGAATGCCCTCTGTGGCGGGGTGGGCAAAGGGGCCGGGCTCCGCCGAGCTGAGTGACCGCTCGGGGGTCGGATTGGATGGAGGACGCCGAGGCGCGTTGGGAGAGAGGCCGGGAAGGATTTGTCGGAAACCTTCGGGAAAGGGAAGGTGAAGGGCCCTGGTGTTTGAGCCCCTTCTCTGGCAGACGTTCTCACCGGAATTAACAGGGTAGGTGTAGTTACACCCATCTTACAGATGTGAAACGGCAGTTGTGAGAGGCACTAGGTAAAACACCTCCAGGGATTCTCAACACACGTGGCATAACTGAGACATTAACAGACGTACTGATGGCAATAACCGAAATCAAGATTTGTGGATTTTCAACTGGCATGACCTTTCACTCCTATGAGTGCTTCTTGCCTTCCAGTTAACTCTCAGCAGTCCAACATGACCATGAAAGTTTACTCCGTTTTCGAGATACTTGACGCTATAAAAAGAGGTCCATTGTGAGTTTGTTTGGTCACAGATTTGTTGGGATTTTCAAGTTACAGTGATACCTCTCCTGGTACTCCACAGCTATTGATATTTGTCACTACTTTAAAAAACACACACAGTGAGGCTCAGGGAAGGTAAGTATCAAAGATAATGATATTTCCTTTTGAGAATTTGAATCTAGAACATTAAGATAAAATAATTTTATTTCAGAATAAGGATAAAATAATCCGAAAAAGTTAAAGAAGATATATATTCAGTCTCCAAGCCAGAAAGTCAACTCAGTGGTAAGTTCTGGGAGATTAAGTGAATACCAAAGAGATTTTAAGTAAATTTTTAAACTGTAAGGTGATTTAAATTTTTGAATCTTTTTTTTAAAAAAGGAATGCATGTTGGTCGTATGTAAAATTCGAACCATGTAGAAGGATCTTGAAATGAAAAGTAAACAACTCTCTTATCTGACCTATACCTCAAAGTTAGTCACTGTTAACTCGTTTACCCTGCTGCTGGAAATTTTTACAAGAATGTGTGCATCTTAATACAGAGACACAACGTTTAACACAGATCTGCAAGTTGAATTTATTAAGTTATTGGGGTACCTTTTTACCACGCATTTACATACATATCATTGCTGCATTCCTTTTTTTTTTTTAAGGTTTTTTTTCATTGTGGACCTTTTTTATAAACTCTTCATTGAATTTGTTATAATATTGCTTCTGTCTTATGTTTTGGCTTTTGGCTTCAGGGCATGTGGGATCTTAGCTCCTGGACCAAGGATCGAAACCAGCATCCTCTGTATTGGAAGGCAAAGTCTTAATCCCTGGACTGCCAGGGAAGGCCCTGCATTCCTTTTTTATTTTTTTCATTTTTAATTGGAGCATAATTGCTTTATAATGTGTTGGTTTCTGCCATACAACAGTGTGAATGAACCATAAATATGTGTATAAATACACATACACACTCCCTCTTCATCCTCTCATTCCCCACTGCATTTCTTTTTAATCACCAAGTAGCTGTCCTTTGGAGGCTTCCCTGGTGGCTCAGTAGTGGGGCGGCGGGGAGTTGGCTGGGGGGAAGTGGAGAAAAAAAGAAATCTGCCTGTAATGTAGGAGACACTGTTCAATCCTTGNATCCTCTCATTCCCCACTGCATTTCTTTTTAATCACCAAGTAGCTGTCCTTTGGAGGCTTCCCTGGTGGCTCAGTAGTGGGGCGGCGGGGAGTTGGCTGGGGGGAAGTGGAGAAAAAAAGAAATCTGCCTGTAATGTAGGAGACACTGTTCAATCCTTGAGTCAGGAAGATTCCCTGGAGAAGGAAGTTGCCACCTGTTCCAGTATTCTTGCCTGGGAAATCCCATGGACAGAGAAGCCTGGAGGGCTACAGTTGGACACAATTTAGTGACTGAACAATGATAACAATAGCTATCCCTTAAAGTAAGGGACCATAGTTTAGCTGCTCTGGCAAGATGAAATTTTGATCTTAGTTGATGTTAGTTTTAACATTCCTTTTTTCCCACCAAATATGTATTTTCACTTTGAGAAATATTTTTTAAAAAGGCAAACAAAATCTTAACTCCTCATATCAGTTCCTTATTAAATTGCATTAATGGGCTTCCCCTGGTGGCTCAAATGGTGAAGAATCTGCCTGTAACACAGGAGACCTGGGTTTGATCCCTGGGTTGGGAAGATCTCTTGAAGAAGGGAATGGCTACCCATTCCAATATTCTTGCTTGGAGAATTCTGTGGACAGAGGAGCCTGGTCTTTTTTTAGTTTGAGGGAACAGGTTGATGTCAAAATGCAGGAAAACATACAAATGGGCAGAGTTAAAATCAGATCTGACCATAGAATTTTTTTTGTTTTGAGTTAGGTGAACCTTCATTATTTTTGCACATTTATTCTTTTTTTTTTTTTTAAATCAGGGCCACAAAGATGTGAGACCCAGACTGGGTGGTGGCACTTCTTGAATTTTCCCAGACTTATAGCTGACTCACTGTCTTAAGTACTAGAGCAAGTCATATAACTCTATAATGTAGCAGATTTCTCTTCAGAGGTGGTAAACTGTAATGAATGTTTTATAACCATTCATGTTTAGAGATGAAAGACAATAATGCATTAGGGAATTAGGGCTTTTAAAAAATAGTTTATACAAGAGAATGATATTTTTGGTATGCCCAGTTCTCCATCATCTGCTGTCAGTGCTGACCATACGTAATAAGCTGGTTAGACACTAGAGACTCCATAGAAAAATCAACTTTCTGGAGAAAGACTGCATAAAAACTTTAGAAGTTCAATAATGTGTTTGTTTTGACACTTAAGCACAAGAAATCTGAGAAATAATTTATAAGTAGATTTAGCTTCAGGTTTATTTCTGAAAAGATTTCTTTTTATATTCATATTTCTTGGTGACTTTTAAAAGGGAAGCAAGGAATCTTGAACTAAGTTATCAGTTTGTCCTTTGTCTCTTAGTCCCCACTGGAGGAAAATAACATTTTACATGGGTCATTTTAATTTTTTTGCTTTTTAAAATTATAGAATAATAGAAATTGATTTCAAAATTAATTTGGCAGGGGTGAGCCTGGCTGGATGATAGGCAAGACACTTAAACATTTTTAAAGTTTTAAAAATTTTTAAAAAACTTACATATAATTTACCATTTTAACCATTTTTAAGTGTATAGTCAGTGGTATTAAGTACATTTTACATTGTTGTGCAGCCATCACCATCTATCTTCAGAACATTTTCATCTTCCCAAAGTGAAGCTGCACTCATTAAACAATAACTCTCCAACTCTCCTCCCTCTAGCCCCTGGCAACCACCATTTTACTTTGTCTTTACTGTGCTTATTGGCTTTTATATTATGTGCATTTTTCATATCTAATGTGATCATACATTTTTTTCTCCACTGACCTAACTGAGTAATTTTCTGTTACTGAATTAACTTTACACTTCTGGAAAGAACTGTATTTGGTTCTGTACTGTATTCTTTTAATGTGATCAGGATTTGTTTTTGCTAATATTGTGTTAAGGATTTTACATCAGTATCCATTTTTGTAATTGTTCTATTTTTAGTTTTGAGTTTTCTTTGTTNTACACTTCTGGAAAGAACTGTATTTGGTTCTGTACTGTATTCTTTTAATGTGATCAGGATTTGTTTTTGCTAATATTGTGTTAAGGATTTTACATCAGTATCCATTTTTGTAATTGTTCTATTTTTAGTTTTGAGTTTTCTTTGTTAGGTTTTACAATTGCCGTATATACTATCCTCAAAACAGTTTGCAAACTTGCCATCTTGTATTCTCTAGCAGTAGTACAAGTAATTGTTTCTTAACGACTTGGATGAACCCACAGGAGAAGCTTTCTCCCTTTCCCACCTTTTTTTTTTCCAGAGCCTTTTTTTTTTCCCCCCAGAGTAGCACTTTTCCAGCTTGTGAGTTTCTCTCATGGTTTGCTTTATCTTCTCTGGTCAATTTTGGTTTTGGAACTGACAGTAGAGAATAGTTAATTTCTTGTAGACTTTCAAATAGGTATTCTCTATAATTTTGGCTTTTCCCATATTTGGCTTCTTTTTTTTTAATGCTAAACTTAGTACATTTGTTGTTTTTTTCTTAACCCTCTTGTTTGCATTGCATTGCACGCTTAGTCGCTCAGTCATGTCCAACTGTTTTTCGACTCAGTGGACAGTAGCCTGCCAGGCTCATCTGTCCTTGAGATTCTCCAGGCAAGAATACTAGAATGGGTTGTTATTTCCTACTCCAGGGCATCTTCCCTACCCAGGGATCGAACCCCAGTGTCCTGCACTGCAGGCAGATTCTTTACCATCTGAGCCACCAGGGAAGCCCCTTTTTGCTGCATAACCAATCCCACATTTTAGCAGCTTAAAACAAAAATTAAAACAGATGCCTTGGGTCAGTAATCTCGGAGCAGTTTAGCTGTCTGCTTCTGGCCCATGGTCTCTCATGATGTTGCAGTCATTGCCAGATTTTACTGGACCGAAAGTATCTGCTCATTCTGTAGTTGCTTGAGTCTTCGTGTTCTTGGGGGCTGTTAGACTAAGGGTCTTAGTTTCTTGCCACAGCGGTGGACTGGGTCTGCTTGCAACGTGGCATCTTTCTTCCCTTAGTGAGAGTGATCTAAGAGAGCTGGAGAGAGCCAGAGCATTCCAGACTGAAGCCTGGTCTTAGAAAATCTTAAAGTTACATCTGCTGTATTGTTTGTTAAAAGGGAGTCACGAAGTCCAGCCCACACTCAAGAGAAGGGAATTACAAAAGGATATGACAACTGGGAGGTAAAGGTCCATCTTTGAGGCTTCCTGTCATAGATAGCTAACGGTTTGTTTATTTAAAGAGCCAGGCCTCGGGATTATCAATTATTAGAGTTTTCTGTTTTCTAATTCACAGTTTTCTTCATGAGATAGAATTGTCCTTTTCTTTTGCTTTTCCTAGATTCATTTTCTTTTTTTCCCTTAACTTTTAAAAAAGATGAATCCTTTTTATATTACTTCTTTAGTTTATTAATGAATGAATAAATTGTATCTTGGCTGGGTAGAGAATTCTTAGGTCATATCCTTTTTCTTCCTGACCCCTGTGGGTATTGACTGGTACACTGTCGTTTATCATTTCTAGTTGCTTTGGCGGTGTTATGTTTATCTACTGCTGTGTAACAAATAGAAGGTTTGGATGCCTAATGTCCAAGATGACTTTTTCACTCGCATGTCTGGCAACTTGTTGCTCCTCCACTTGGCCTCATCAGCAGAGCCAGATAGAATTTTTACATAGCAAAGAGGCAGCAATCTGCTAGGCTCCCTAAGGGTTATATCCAGAACTGTCATCGTGTCACTAGTACTGTATCCTGTTGGTCAGAGCAGTCACACGTCTTGCCCAGATCTTTTTTTTTTTGTAAAAATATATCTTTTAATAAACATCAAGAAGTACAGTGCAGTTTTATCAAGGTTTTACATTGCAATTTAGAGCAAACGTATTATCTATTATAGTGTATATTTATTTACAAATATAGTAAACTCATGAGTTTTTTTCTCCCATGGCTGAATAACTAAATCTGGTACATCATACTACATTTAAGGTTTTCCAAGCTTCTGCAAAAGGCCTTTAAAATTAATAGACTTATAACAACACACAACAAAATCCCCCATCACAATGATAGCGTGATGAATGCTCAAAATTGAGGGGAGAATAGATTTCATCTCTTGAGAGAATACTAGCAAAGTCACATCTCAGAATAACGTATCTGAGAAATAACTTTTGTGGCCATCTTTAGAAATTACAGTCTCCCAGAGAATTTTGAGATCATTATGTTTTTATTTTCCTTTTTTTAAAGTGTCTTTTCTGACTAGATGCATGTGGGATTGTCTTTATTTCTTGATTTAAAATTTTAATATTTTAAATTACCTGTTAATTTGTTGAAAGTAAAAAAGAATTTAGGTTTATAATGGAAAGCAGCAGCCTCCTGCCCTCATGTTCCTGATTCTTGATTCCTGCTCTCCAGAAGCAATCATTTCATTCCATTTAAATATTTCTTTTGTTATTGCTTCTATATTTCTAAATAATAGGCTTTTAATGTGATTTCTTGATTTTTTCATTTTTAGGTGTGTATTGACTTCTTATAAGGGAAGATTAAGATAAGTTCTTAAACACTGTTTCCTTCCCTATTCCCTCCTCCCAATATAACTTTTTCATTTTCTTAATTTGAGCTGTTACAACAAACCTACCTTAAACAATAATTGACTTCTTAAACAACAACTGTTGATTTCTTGTAGTTTTGTAGGCTAGGAAGTCCAGGATCAGGATGCTGGCACAGTTGGGTTCTGGCCAAAGCTCTCTTCCTGGTTTGCAGATGGCCATCTTCCTGCTGTGCCTTCACATGGCAGAGAGCAGAGAAAGAGAGAGAGCAAGCTATGTATCTCTTCCTTTAAGGGGCTCATCTCATTCATGAGGGCTCAACTCTCAAGACCTAATTACCTCTGCCTCATTTATACTATCATATTAAGGGTTAGGATTTTAACATATGAATTTTCAGGAGACACATTCAATCCATAACAGTCACGCTTTCTGGTAAAATCAGTATTTATAATGTTATGATTAATGAGACAACTGAGTTATATAATATGCTGTAATATTTCCTCGTTTCATGATTCCATCATTTTCTCCTACATTTAGTTTTCTCATTACCTCTCAGTATGTTCAGACACATGAAATATTGTTTGTTCCATTTATTTACTTAAAGACATTTCTTCTGGATTTCTGTCTTCTTTCTCTAGACTTTTTCTCTAGGCTTGCTGCACAATTGTCCAGGATTACATTTCACAGTTACCCTGGTGAGAATTCTTGTTTTTCTTGTCTTCCTGCAGTAGGCTTTTTTTTTTTTTTTTTTAAGAAATGCAAGTAGTGGGTGTTTCAAAACCCAGGTAGTGGGTTTTGAGACCTCTTGTGTCAAACTATCTTTAGACTACTTTCAAAATTTACTTTTTCTGGATGTAGAATTTTAGGTTGGAAGCCATGTTTTCCTATCGAAGAATTGCTTTGTTGTCTTCTAGTTTCTAGTGTTGTTGTTACACACAGCACAGCTAAATCCAAGATACTCATCCCAGAAAATACTCATTGGAAAAGTGTTTTGCTCCTTTTCCCCCCGTCAAGAGTCTAGGCTGGTTATGGAAAATTTCTGGTACATAAAGTTTCATACTAGTTTCTGGAAGAACTAGCCCCTAAGCATGATAGCCACTTTTATCTTCTGTTTCTCAGGCAGCACCCAGAGTTAGGAAGTTCCTGACCTTACATATTAATAGTTATTTTTAATCAGGCTTACTTCTGTTAGCCAGTCTTCCCTTCTCATGAATGTGTTGGCTAAAATCAGTTTTTCATAATAGCTAGAAGAGGGTAATCTGAGAGTAGATTTGATTTCTGTATCTGCAAGTTATCTACACATTTCTGATTAAATTTTATTAAAAATATATGCTATTTGTTGTTCAGTCACTAAGTCATGTCTGACTCTTTGTGACCCCATGGACTGCAGCATGCCAGGCTCCTCCTCTGCCTTCCACTATCTCCTGGCGTTTGCTCAAATTCATGTCTTTTGAGTTGGTGGTGTTATCTAACCATCTCATCCTCTTTTACTCCCTTTTTCTTTTGCCTTCAGTCTTTCCCAGCATCAGGGTCTTTTCCAATGAGTTAGCTCTTTGCTTCAGGTGGCCAAAGTGTTAGAGCTTCAGTTTCATAATCAATCCTTCCAATGAATATTCAGGGTTGATATCCTTTAGGATTGATGGGCGTGATCTCCTTGTAATCCAAGGGACTCTCAAGAATCTTCTCCAGCACCATGATTTGAAAGCATCCATTCTTCAGCACTCAGCCTTCTTTATGGTCCAATTCTCATATGCATACATGACTACTGAAAAAACCATATACAACTTTGTATAAAAAACTATACAGCTTTGACTGTATAGACCTTTGTTGGTAAAGTGATGTCTCTCCTCTATAATATGCGGTCTAGGGTTGTCTTGAGCTTCCCAGGTGGCTCAGTGGTAAAAAATCTACCTGCCAGTGCAGAAGACTTGGATTTGATCCCTGGGTTGGGAAGGTCCCCTGGAGGAGATCATGGCAACCTACTCCAGTATTCTTGCCTGGATAATCCCACGGACAGAGGAGGGCTACAGTCCATGGGGTCGTAAAGAATCAGACGCGACTGAGTACACATGCTTGCGGTAGGTTTGTCATAACTTTCCTTCCAAGGAGCAAGCGTCTTTCAATTTCATGGCTGCACTCCCCATCCACAGTGATTTTGGAGCCCAAGAAAATAAAATATGTCACTCCTTCCATGTTTTCCCTTCCTGTTTGACCAGATACTATGGTCTTGGTTTTGTTAATGTTGAGTTCCAAGCCAGCTTTTTCATGCTCCTTTTTCACCCTCATCAAGAGGCTTTATAGTATCTCTTCACTTTTTGCCATTAGCATGAAATCATCTGCATATCTGAAGTTTTTGATATTTCTCCTGGCAGTCTTGATTCTGGCTTGTGCTTCATCCATTCTGCCATTTTGCATAATTTACTCTGCATATAAATTAAATAAGCAGGGTGACAGTACCTTGTCATACTCCCTTCCCAATTTGGAACCAGTCAGTTCCATGTCTGGTTCTAACTGTTGCTTCTTGACCTGCATACAGGTTTCTCAGGAGACAGGTAAGATGGTCTGGTATTCCCATCTCTTTAAGAGTTTTCCAGTTTGTTGTGATCTACAAAGTCAAAGGCTTTAGCATAGTCAGTGAAACAGAATTAGATGTTTTTCTGGAATTCTCTTGCTTTTTCTATTCAGTGGATGTTGGCAATGATCTCTAGTTCCTCTGCCTTTTCTAAACCCAGCCTGNGTTTGTTGTGATCTACAAAGTCAAAGGCTTTAGCATAGTCAGTGAAACAGAATTAGATGTTTTTCTGGAATTCTCTTGCTTTTTCTATTCAGTGGATGTTGGCAATGATCTCTAGTTCCTCTGCCTTTTCTAAACCCAGCCTGTACATCTGGAAGTTTCAGTTCACGTACTGTTGAAGCCTAGCTTGAAGGATTTTGGGACATTACTGTGCTAGCATGTGAAATGAACTCAATCATATGGCAGTTCGAACATTCTTTGGCATTGCCCTTCTTTGGGATTGGAATGAAAACTGACCTTTTCCAGTCCCATGGCCACTGCTGAGTTTTCTAAATTTGCTGACATTTTGATTGTGGCACTTTAACAGCATCATTTTTTAGAATTTTAAGTAGCTCAGCTGGGGTTCGAACNGGGATTGGAATGAAAACTGACCTTTTCCAGTCCCATGGCCACTGCTGAGTTTTCTAAATTTGCTGACATTTTGATTGTGGCACTTTAACAGCATCATTTTTTAGAATTTTAAGTAGCTCAGCTGGGGTTCGAACACCTCCATTAGCTTTCTTTATAATGATGCTTTCTAAGGCCACTTGACTTCACACTCAAAAGATGTCTGGCTCTAGGTGAGTGACCACACCATTGTGGTTATCTGGGTCATTAAAGGCTTTTTTGTATAGTTCTGTGTATATTTGCCGTCTCTTCTTAATCTTTCTGCTTCTGTTCGGTCTATACTATTTCTGTCCTTTATTGTGTCTATCCTTGCATGAAATGTTCTCTTGCTATCTCTCATTTTCTTGAAGAGATCTCCAGTCTTTTTCATTCTATTGTTTTCCTGTTTCTTTGCGTTGTTCTCTTAAAGGCTGCCTTCTCTCTCCTCGCTCTTCTCTGGCACTCTGTATTCAGTTGGGTATATAGTTCCTTTTCTCCTTTGCCTTTCACTTTTCTTTACTCAGTTATTTGTAAAGTCTCCTTAGGCAGCCACTTTGTCTTTTTGCATTTCTTTTTCAGTGACTTTGGTCACTGCCTCCTGTACAGTGTCATGAACCTCCATCCATAGTTCTTTAGGCACTCTATCAGATCTAATTCTATCTTTTCGTCACCTCCACGGACTACCCTGTATCTCAAATGGTAAAGAATCTGCCTATGAGTCAGGAGACCGGGGTTCAATACCTGAGTTGGGAAGTTCCTCTGTAGAAGGGAATTGCAATCCACTCCAGTGTTCTTGCCTAGAGAATTCCATTGACAGAGAAACCTGGCGGGCTACAGTCTGTGGGGTCATGGAGTTGGACATGACTGAGTGACTGACACACATTCATCACCTCCACTGTATAATCATACGGGGTTTAATTTAGGTCATATTTGAATGGCTAGTGGTTTTCCTTACATTTTTCAATTTAAGCCTGACTTTTACAAAAAGCAGCTGATGATCTGAGCCAGTGAGCTCCAGGTCTTGTTTTTTCTGACTGTGTAGAGCTTTTCCCATTTAGTGATGTCCATGTGTAGAGTTGTCTCTTGGGTTGTTGGAAGAGGGTGTTTGCTATGACCATCATGGTCTCTTGACAAAACAGCCTTTGCCCTGCTTCATTTTGTACTCCAAGGCCAAACTTGCCTGTTACTCTTAACTCTTGACTTTCTCTTTTTACATTCCAGGCCCTATGATGAAAATGACATCTTTTTTTGGTGTTAGTTCTAGAAAGTGTTGTAGATGTTCTATATTTGCTATAGAAGTAACTTTTGAGACCAGGATATCTAATGCTTCCATTTTATGTAAGTTCAAGAGATGATAGTTTCTTTACAGTATGGTTATTTTGAATATCTTCCTTCTAAAAAAAGTTGAACTTTTGGGATCCTTAAATGGGTTCCCGGGGAAAATGTTTTCTAACTTTTTAATAAGTATAGGATTTTGGAGGGAAAGATTGTGTTCAGTTTTAGGGTTACTTTTTGATACTTGCGTTAAATAACTCTAGTATTAAATCTAAATTGAATATATGTCCATTGTTCAAATTTTATTCCTTTGCAAAATATTATTCTGTTTATTTCTTCATTATGAATTCTGACATCACTTAAACTGAAAAAACGTTTTGTTTTTCTTGAGTGGTTTTTCGATTTCAGAGCTGTTTGGTTCAAGATAATCATAAAGGCTTCCCAACATGTAGGCATGTGAATTTATCTGCAGTGAATGTCATCTTCTGTTCTGTTGCCCAATTACTTTTGTTTCCTGGAATGCTTCACAGTTCAGGCTTATTAGTCTCACACATCTTGGCTCATTGTAGTTCTTAATGCTGTTAGTCTGAATGGCATATTTTCTGTTTTCAGATGTATTCTTGATAGAACTTTTCCTAAGCAGAAATTTTGCTGTTTTAAAATAAAAGAACCCTAAACCTAAGGTCTGACATTTTATTAGCCTTGGTCTCTTAAGGGGCAGTGTTTATTCAACCAGTATTGAGTGAATGCCTGTTGTGTCAGGTTCTGCACTTAGACACTATGTCTGCACTTACTGCAGGCTTATATTCTAATGTATAGAAAAATGTTATAAAATCCNGGTCTGACATTTTATTAGCCTTGGTCTCTTAAGGGGCAGTGTTTATTCAACCAGTATTGAGTGAATGCCTGTTGTGTCAGGTTCTGCACTTAGACACTATGTCTGCACTTACTGCAGGCTTATATTCTAATGTATAGAAAAATGTTATAAAATCCTTTTTTTTTTTTTTTGGCTATGCCATACAGCTTCCATGATCTTAGTTCCCAACCAGGTGTCAAACATGGGCCTTGGCAGTGAAAGCACCAAGTCCTAACCACTGGACCACCAGGGAATATGCTCACAAGTCTTTTAAATAAAGTCCATCTAAGAGCTAGAAAGTAGAAGTGCAGTGTTCAGTGAGATTAACAGGGGACCAAATCTGGGGAAGGAGGTGGGGCTCAAGTTCAGGCTTGAAGGAGTTTGGTTTTGCACATGGTGAAGAGGGGGCGCATAGAGCTATAAAGACTGAAGAGGATTTTATGTTTATTAAAAGTACAATTAGTTATTTGTAAATGTTGTTTATTGAAACTCCTAACAGTTTTTATAGAGGATGATTTGATAAGCTTTAGATTTTACAAGAATGGCACTTGGAAGGCTTGTTGGAAATAACCAGTAATAGCTTGCCAAGAAGTGAAGTTACTTGTGTCAGAGAAGATCTCTGAACTGTTGCTGGATTTCTTTCCTAAAGGAAAGATGACTAATGGTGTTCTTTAGCACTAATGCTCTGCTCCTGCTAAGTCGCTTCAGTTGTGTCCGACTGTGCGACCCCATAGATAGCAGCCCACCAGGCTCTGCCGTCCCTGGGATTCTCCAGGCAAGAACACTGGCGTGGGTTGCCATTTCCTTCTCCAATGCATGAAAGTGAAAGTGAAGTTGCTCAGTCGTGTCCAAATGCTCTAGTGGTCAGTAATTTGTAATTACCACTATCAACACTTCATCTTTCAAACTTTATTTGCCAGGACTAATTCAGAAATGTTTTCCCTTTCCAAATCTTCAAATTAACATTACTTTAGAATATTACACTGTGCTGATTCAGGGCTTTAAGCACATACACTAGAATTCAAATTCAAGAACCTGAGAAATTTATAGAACAGTTAGAAATTTAGTAATTTACTTTAGAAACTGTGGTTGAGTCAACTGGGAATATGAATTGAAGAACATAATTTTGCTAAGAATCAACTTATTTTAGTTCTATCTATTCATTACGTGTGTATAGTTTTGATTTTAGCATCTTAGAATATAAAAAGTTGCTCAGGCTATTTATAATCATTAGGTAGACTTCCAACAGAACACCCCAAAGTGACCTCTTAAAGGTTATCAATAATCAGTATTAGGAATTAAATTATATAATCATTTTTGAAATCTTAGTAAATATCCTCTTGTAAATGACAAGTACAATATATTAAGTTTGTAGGTTAACACTTAAAACTTTATATAATGTATGCAAATATGTCTTTGTTATATGTAGAATTAAAATACTTTTTTCTCTTGACAGGAAATGCACAATTTTGAGGATGAGTTAACATGTCCCATTTGTTACAGTATTTTTGAAGATCCTCGTGTACTACCGTGCTCTCATACATTTTGTAGAAATTGTTTGGAAAATGTGCTACAGGCAACTGGTAACTTTTATATATGGAGACCTTTACGCATTCCACTCAAGTGCCCTAACTGCAGAAGTATTATTGAAATTGCTCCAAGTGGTATTGAATCTTTACCTGTTAATTTTGCATTAAGGGCTATTATTGAAAAGTACCAGCAAGAAGACCATCCGGATATCATCACCTGCCCTGAGCATTACAGGCAGCCCTTAAATGTTTACTGTCTCCTGGATAAAAAATTGGTTTGTGGTCATTGCCTTACAATAGGTCAGCATCACGGTCATCCTATAGATGACCTTCAGAGTGCCTATATGAAAGAAAAGGACACACCTCAAAAACTGCTTGAACAATTAACTGACACACACTGGACAGATCTTACTTGTCTTATTGAAAAGCTAGAAGAACAAAAATCTCATTCAGAGAAAATGGTCCAAGGTGATAAGGAAGTTGTTCTCCAGTATTTTAAGGAGCTTAGTGATACATTAGAACAGAAAAAAAAATTTTTACTAACAGCTCTTTGTGATGTTGGCAATCTGATTAATCAAGAATATACTCCACAAATTGAAAGAATGAAAGAAATAAGAGAGCAGCAGCTTGAATTAGTGACACTGACAACATCTTTACAAGAAGAAGCGCCACTTAAATTTCTTGAAAAAGTGGATGATGTCCGCCAACGGGTGCAGATCTTGAAACAAAGACCGCTTCCTAAGGTCCAACCTGTTGAAATTTATCCTCGAGTAAGCCAAGTATTGAAAGAAGATTGGAGCAGAACAGAAATTGGACAAATTAAGAAACTTCTCATTCCTGAAATGAAGATCTCTTCAAAAAGGATTCCCTGTGCCTGGCCTGATAAAGAGGAAAAAATTGAATTTTTTAAGATTCTAAACATTGTTATAGTTACACTAATTTCAGTGATACTGATGCTGATCCTGTTTTTTAACCAACACATAATAACCTTTTTAAATGAAATCACTTCAATATGTTTTTCTGAAGTCTCTCTCTCTGTTTACCAAAGTTTATCTAAGAATGTGCACAATTTAAAGAATATACTATGTCACACTGTGTATCTACTGAAGGAATTCATGTGGAAAATGGTTTCTCATTGAACATTCTAATTTGGATTGTTTAAGGCTTATTCTGTACAGCAGAGGCTAATGACCGTTGTTAAATAGAGGAATATAGGAGTAACTTGGATAAATAAAATAGGCTAGTTTGTTAGAATTGCAACAGAATAATCCCTCTTATGCTTCTGTTGAATACAAAATGTGTCATCAGAAGTTAGAAATGATAAAATGTCTGGTTTTCTGAAAACCAGAACAAACTCTAGTGAGAACTTGATTTTAAGTATTAATACATTATCCCATTTTTATTGGTTTGTAAGGTTGACTATTTTAACATTCTTATACCAGTAGTGTTTTAGCATTATATACTGCAGTGGTCAGCTTGGCAGTTCTTTGTGTATACATAGTGTTTAATTAAAAGATGTCAAAATCCTGAAAGATATAAACTTTTGAATGGGCAAATAATGATAAGAGGTTTTATATTCAAGTAGCTAAGTCAAAGTGATAGGGGATTGCTGATGTTAAAGATATGTTTGATCAAATGTACCTGATCCACACGTTAGTGTGTTTTAGATTTAAGAGCCTACAGTTTCTGTAACATTCATTCCTAATAAAACTGTTGCTTAAGTGTTGTTAGGGACAAAACAGTAACATTTCCTAGCACTTACTGTCCTATGATTCATGTAAATTTATTTTAGGATTTATTGATATTTGACTTTTGTGTAGTCTTTGTCGTTAGTCAAATCAATTCTTGGATGGCATCGTGTTAACTGTATGTCTTTAAAATTGTCTTAAAATTTCCAAGTCTTTTATGCTAATGCCAGTTCAGTTTAGTTGCTCAGTTGTGTCCGACTCTGCGACCCCATGAACTGCAGCACACCAGGCCTCCCTGTCCATCACCAACTCCCGGAGTCCACAGAAACCCATGTCCATTGAGTTGGTGATGCCATCCAACCATCTCATCCTGTCGTCCCCCTTTCCTCCTGCCCCCAATCTTTCCCAGCATCAGGGTCTTTTCAAATAAGTCAGCTCTTCACATCAGGTGGCCAAAGTATTTGGAGTTTCAGCTTCAACATCAGTCCTTCCAATGAACACCCAGGACAGATTTCCTTTAGGATGCACCGGTTGGATCTCCTTGCAGTCCAAGGGACTCTCGAGTCTTCTCCAACACCACAGTTCAAAAACATCAATTCTTTGGTGCTCAGCTTTCTTTACAGTCCAACTCTCACATCCATACATGACGCTAATGCCAAAGCACCAATAATTTGATGTTATTATCTTGAATTGTAAGGGGAGTCTGCCTGGCTACCTGTCAAATCCTTTTGATGCAGTTCCCTTTTTGTTAGCCATTGTGGTCCTGGTAGGACTTATTGACACTTTGTCCATGCAACTGTTAAGTACAAGCTCACTCCTCAAAATTCCAAGTAGATAGCCTGTTTAGGAGCTGAATGCTCATGGTCCTAGAAGTGGCTGTAATCAGGGCACCAGTTCCAGAATACTCTAAGACCTTATCTGCTGAGAAAAAGTCTAAAGATGGTTGGCTGTACTCAGTTCATGATCAGAGTATCAGAATAGCACAACTAAATGTTGTGTGGGCAAAGAACATTTGGAGGTAGAAGATGTGTATACAGCTACACACCAACTTAAGCCTGGAGTTGCACTGACTTGATTAAATGCCACATACGTTTTGGAGTGCATATAATTAGTCTCACATTTCTGAAGTAAGTATTAATCCTTGCTTTTTTTCTATGTTAGCAAACAGACACAAAATTGCCAAAGCCATATATTTAGTATGAGAGGCCCATAAATATATTTTAAGAGTTCACCTGTTGTGTTACCTTTAAAGAATTTAAACCAAGATTTTTACTAGGGTTTCTAACATGTCTATGAATCACAGCTAAAAATGGAAAACATTTTAGGTTTGACATTCATGTTTTTAAATAACTTGCCAGTTTTTAGTAAATAATACTTTTAGATAAATTTTATGTAGTCTGCATGAATAATCAAATATACAAATAACTCATACATGCTCTTCCCTTTTGTATTTTTGAGGATGAGATTGTAAAATTTGAAGTATATAATCTTGAATCTTCATTTCTAAGTTTTTATGTATAACAAAGGTTTACATTGTAATAAACTCATTTGGATCTTTGTATTGAGTGTTTAATAAGATGCTGAAACTCGAGTGGTTGCTTTGGAATTTTCATACGGGCTATGAGCATTATCTACTTCAACTTTTTAAAAGCACTACACTTTACTATTTTATATCTATTGGTTATGAAAATATAAAAATATTAAATTCATCTCTCTTCTCACCAATGAAAAGACCTTGATTATACTGATACTTTTTTCTAGTTACCTTTCCCTTGTATAATCTTGACTTTATAAACAAATGACCATACTTGGATTTTAGATCTTACTTTATTTAAGTCCATGTTAAAGTATTTACATCTTACTGATTATGATACAGACTGTCTTTGCTGGGTTTTAGTACCTAAACAATGCACTATGAATAATAAGGTAATTTTACATTTTAATTTCTCAGGCTATCTAGAAGTGGTTGCCAGCTTATTTCCAGTAGTATATACTTGAGTTAATGCAGTGTAACACAATAACAAGAAAGCCTTTGACAACTTGATGGACAAACAGTACTGCATGCTAATTTCCATTTATACTAAAGAAATTAACCCCTATACACTTAAATCATTCTTTTTCTGAAGCAACTATAGTGGGTGTATATACCCACTCAAGTTATTCAGACATCTGCTGGCCCTTTCACAAGTGTTTTAAACAGTCAAGCACATTGAGTTTAAGAATGTATAATATTCAAATTCTCATTCTTGCAATTCAGAATCACTGGTTTAACATGATTTAGTTTACAACTGTACTGTTCATCAAAGTAATATACTTTTAACTCTGCATAAGGGGAAGTTATCTGATCGTCCAGGCATCTTATTTTCTCCATAGTTGCCACTTACAAAATTGTCAGATTTTTACAGTCTCCTAGAAACAGGCACAGATAATATTTTATTAAACTTGTAACATCTCTTAATTAACAGCATAAAATAGAAGCTATATGATACAATTTAAGAATAGGTATTTTATATAATTTATAACCCTTTACTAATAGAAAGTAAATACAATATGTTGAATCTACGGTAAGATTTGAAAAATCTTCAGATTAAGCAAGTTTAGCAAAGTCCTTTAGATGCAATTTCTTTTGGGTTTACTGCAACACTTTTTGTTATATTGTACGTCTTGTAAATTCCAATAAGTCTATCTGAAATCTCAAACATATTATTTCGAAGAGAAATTATTATGAACTGGGCATTTTTTGTTTGTTCCTAAAGAGAAAAAACAGAATAAATTAGAAAAATTATATATAGATATGTAAATGTATGAATAATAATAAAGATATAACTTTACTTCCCTAAAATATTTCTTGGGCAATAAATTGAACATGACATTGCTAATTAATATTAACAAGAATGACAACATGGATAATTCATGATAGTATCTGGGTTAGAGAAGAACTCGGGTATTTGGAAGGATAGTTGCCTAGTAGAAGTTTTCTAGTAGAAAAAAGATCTGGGAAAAGAAAAATTCTACCCGTGTTTCTGCTTACTAATTTACATTTATATTTAACTTTCCCAAAATGGAACTATTTTGCTCAAATAAAGTGGTCTCCGTTAATACCATGGGAATAGAGAATGGCAGAAGCTCGAAAGAAGCCAAAGAATTCCATGTGTAATGTTTAAGGGAACACATATAATTTTCACAATGAAAAGCTCTAAATGATTACTTACATATATGTAAAATGCAACAATAGATACATTTTTGAAGTCAAGGGCTGCATCAATCTCATCCATGAAGTACAGGGGAGTGGGTTTATAGTGATGAAGAGCAAACACTAAAGCCAATGAACTAAGTGTTTTCTCTCCTCCCGAAAGGTTGAAGATCTTCTTCCAACTTTTTTTAGGTGGTCGAACACTGAAATAATTAAGAAAATCTCTATTAAATTACTTGCAAAGCTAAATTAAGACTCCATGATTTGTTTCCTATAATTGGCTTCTACCACCTTCCTTGGAAATACCTAACTTACTTTTTCATTAATATAAATTCTTGGTGGGTTATTTTATAAAAATATTATTGGAGGATTAACACATAACACCTAACAAAAATTTAAGATTTAAACAGTAGATCAGTAAGTAATTCTTGCTATTCTTCCTATTTCCCAGGAATACCAGACCAGAGTGGGTAGCCTATCCCTTGTCCAGGGGAACTTGCTGACCAAAGAGTTGAACCAGGGTCTCCTGCATTGCAGGTGGATTCTTTACCAGCTGAGCTACACAGGAAGCCTATAGGCAAACTAGTATTTGTCAAATAAAATACACTGTAGACTTAACTGTCACATCCCACCCCTAAAGAATACTAAGTTTGGAGAATATGTACAGAGATGTTAACAGAAAAATCCAAAACTTGGTATATGGCATCATTACAAACCTGAATGTGATTCCTTCAGAGAAAGGATCCATGCTGTCTACAAGGTCCAGCTCAGCATCACCTCCCAAAGTAAGCATTTGGTAATTTTCCTTTAATTTATTTGTTATTATATAAAAACCTGCCATGAATTCA
Organism: Neotragus pygmaeus; assembly: GCA_006410875.1. Lineage (NCBI taxonomy): Eukaryota > Metazoa > Chordata > Mammalia > Artiodactyla > Bovidae > Neotragus > Neotragus pygmaeus. The sequence continues at coordinate 115,759 of SJYV01008730.1, forward strand.
TTAAGTCTTTGTTTTCGAAGATCTTCATATGCCTGTCTAAAATTATCTCTTTCATTGGTAATTTTGTCCAATTCTGCCACCCGTTGTAAATATAATTCTTCCTATGAAAAGAATATGAGAAAAACATGTTATACATTTGACATGAGAATTAAAACTGCTAATTATATAAAATAAAGGCTTAACAATTTAGGATAAGGACTAAAGAGACATTCTGACCATTACACGAGTAGTTTACTTGTACCTTCTTTTTATAATCTGCAATGGCGCCAAGATTTGGTTTCATTTCATGACACTGGGCTTCCAAAACTGCGATTTGATTTGTTATAGAATCTGGGTTCTTGATTGCTTCAAGCTCTTCTGGGCTTAGAACTGGAATCTTTTCAACGTGATTATCTTCTATTGGATGCAGTGATATTTTTGAAATCTATAAAGTTAGATGAATATTAGAAAACAGTGTTACAATTCATTGTTTCAAAAAAACCTCCCAGGGACTTCACCAGTGGTCCCGCGGTTAAGAGGCTGCCTTGCACTGGTTGGGAAATTAGGATTCCACATGCTACAGAGCAACTAAGCTCAGGTACTGCTGCCTTGCACTGGTTGGGAAATTAGGATTCCACATGCTACAGAGCAACTAAGCTCAGGTACTACAGCTAGAGAGTTCATGTACTGTGATAAAAGATCCTGCATGTAGCAACTAAGACCTGACAGCCAAATATATTAAAAAGCAAAAAATTCACAAATTTAAGACAAATCTCCTATCAGAATGACATATAATAAGTGGTGACTCATTTGTGTATCAACTATTTTTCAAAGGACTTAAAAAAAACATAGCTGTAGTGCCCAAGTGTTCATGTTCAATCTCTAAATCAGCCCTGGGATGAAAATGTTGATTAATTCTATAACCATTACCCTTATTTTTCTGTATATAATAACTCTTATATACTGTTCATTTTGTCCCCTATAAACCCGAGAAGTGATTATATAGCCTGAAATTAAGAATTACAACATACTTCATAAACACCCCAATTTTTTTCATAAAGGGTATTTTAAATTTACACTTTACAATTCTCACCTCTTTTTGCCAATATTTTATTTTAGAATTATGTTCACCAATGTGACCATCTATTTGTTCAAGTTTCAACTTAATACTAAGTGCATCTTTTTGGAGAGCATGTTCATTTTCCTGAATTACTTTTAGTTCTTGAAGTAGGTTTCGATGTTCTTTCTGGATTTCTGGTAAGGATGCCTAAGAAACAAAAAGAGCTGCTATAGGTATGATCTCAGAACAAGAGATTTTCACATTACAAAGATGAAGTTAGCACTCTCCCCTCATGCCTCTTTCACTTTAAAGAAAATGTTTTTATTTACAGAAAAGTTAAAAGTCATTTTTTATTACACAGATCAAAGTTAATATAGTTATAAGTGTAACCTACTGAATGCTTACTACACAAGGTACTGATGTCATCCATAATTCTCTGCTCCTTCAAATAGCGCCCTCTCCCCATTCCACATCTTACCTCTGCATCATTTGTATTCTTTACAACCTCTGCTGCTTTGTCTTCAAGACTTTTTAGCTCTGTTGTTAAGTCATCTACTTCTTTCTCAGTATCTTTTATTTCTTTCTCTGTACGTAAGACACTGTCTTGTGCTTTCTTAAGATTTCTAAACAAGCAAAATCTTATATTAGGAACTTTTCATGACATTAACGTGACATTGTTTTCTATCATAGATTTAAAAACTTGGTTTTTATGTTTATACACATACTTGTGGGATGTAATTTTATTAAATTCTCAGTATAAATGAAACTTCCTTATATAAAATTTTAGTTTCATTCAATCTTAAGACTATGAAGCAAGATTGTCCATTGTATTATTACAGTCTTGTCATTTTCTTGTCGGACTGGAGGGTCTTAAATCTTTAATTCTTTAAACTATACCTTCAAGTAAATTACTTCCTAGTTCAAGTCAGGCAAAGTGTTTTGGGCAGAGTGAGGGGAGGAAATGAAACAAAGGACAACGGGGATGACAATGATTTATTTTTTCCCTGTGACTGATAACTGTGTTTAGGGTAAAACATTGCTTATTAATTAGCACCTTTGAACAAAGGACACTGCAATAACCGAATAACCAGATAATCACTATGCAACCAATTTATACTTTTAAGACAAACAGCTGTTTACATTTCAACATTTTATATACACTTTATTTTAGAATACTTTAATACTCTAAAATTTAAAACAAGACCTGTATTATGAATGTATTAAAACTTTTTGGGACAATGGAATAATTAAAACTTTCAGTTATTAAAACAATTATGCTAATAGATCTCATCCTTCTTAATTCTCTTAAGACCTAGATCTATTTAAATGAATCGCCATCTATTCCTCTAAACCAGAGAAATGAAACTCTAACTTCTATGTCCTCACAACTGGGACGTTACATAAACCACATTTTGTTAAGCCACACCTGTTTTATCAGTTTTTAAAAACTAATCATATGATAATTTATTATTGGCATCCACCTATTAAAATCCTACTAGGTAACAATGTCAGATCTTAAGTAACAGGAAACATTTATTAGTCATTAAATTTAAATATTAATCCCCTTTTCAGTGTGATGTAGGGAAGAGGAAGACAGGGTAGTATGCAAACTCTACCTGTCAGCAGTCTTGATTGCCACTTGTGCTTTAGTAATAGCAGAAGCACATTCATCTAATTGCTTATTTATTTTATCAAGTTTGTCTTGTTGGGCCTTGAGTTTATGGTTATTGATTTCTACGATGATATTGTGTAACCTTTTAACCTCAGCTTCCACTTTACCAGCTCTCTCAGCCACACTGTTATACTCTGGGGGATTAAAAAAAAAAAGTTAATTTGTGTTTGTACACTAATAAGCATTATTTGTTAGATGCATTCAATAAATCTCTCCAGTCAATACAACTTAACCTGATACATGCAAAAGAAACTTTTAAACATTTGAGGAAAAGGGCCTCAAAAACAAAGCAAAACCCCAAACACAAAATCAAAATGCCCTTTATCAAAACAAACAGTGTTACAACAACATATAGTTAAATTCTCTGGCTCAGCTGTGAACACAACCCATTATTTCTTGATGGCTTCATACTGTGAAGCTCTTTTCAGAAGTTTATAGGGTAATTTGACTATTTGTTTCATAGTGATCTTTTACCCTTAGACTCTGTACTTAACTAAGACTGGGGGTGAAGAAGTTGTGGTTATTTAATTTTGCTAACCTCAAATTCTCTTCCCTGTAACAAAGTGGGGGAGATAGAATAAAGTGGCACTTTTCTCTGTCGCACAGAAAGCTCTTAAAGTTACACTTTCTAGATTCCCTTGTATCTAGTGTTCAGACATAAATTTAAGTCCAGTCAATCAAGGAAAATCATACAATTTGGATGGCAAAAGTGATGAACTGATCATGTTTCTGTTGGAAGTCATGGAAAAGTTTTCTTGGTGGTAGTAGAGGCTCTGATGTCCTGTCAAAAGTTTTATGAAAACTGACAGGCAATGGCATTAACTTTGACGGGGTGGATTATGATAGGTACAATGTGCTTCTGTTGCTGGCAGTTATAGTGTCATCTTCCTAATTTGATACATGGCTTTTCAATTGTAGAAGACGCAGTATAGTTTCTTTCATGGTTCTTCAGAGTAGCTCTGGAAATTATTCTTAGCATTTAGCCTAGAATTTAAGGTATCACAATGATCCTATAAACAATCTTTTTCTCTCTTAAATACACAGTCTCACACCAAAAATCATATTTATACTAGCCAGAGTGGATTCTGTTCTCCATATTTGAACCCTAATCATTATATGATGTAGGAAAGATGAAAGGTGGCAAAAAGGTAAGGGGTTCAAGCTATCGATACCTATGTCTAGAAAGGAAGCAGAAACAGTGCCAACTTATGGAAAGAAACTCAATAAACCTTCTGTGGGAGGTATGTAGCATTTAGCATAGAAGAAAGCAGGTAGGATTTGCTGAGAAAAAGAAAAGACTTAACTGTTGTTTCCTCTTGACTGCCTATTCTTCTCTGTAAGGGGGAATTTCAGTATTCTCCAAATTTTACAACTATCTTTTTGTTCCACATTTATCAGAGAATTCTTTAGTCTGATTTCAAAAGCCCATCTAGTGAGTTTAATCACAATGTCTGGTTTTTTTTTGTATTTCTGAGATCACCACTTGATTAAAAAAAAAAAAAAAAGGGCAAACCAAAACCCTGCCCCTTTTAGTCTTCTAACTCTCCCCTCTCCCTTAAGGATACTAAGATACTATACTTATTGAAGGAACTGTTTTGCTCACAGTGGTGAGTCTGTGTGCTTAGCTCCCTTGTGAGGTAGAGTACCAGCTGCTGTGGGGTCATGGCATCATGACTTATACTGGGATGGGCCAAGTATGCAACTGGAAAGGGTTCCACTCTTCAGAAGATCATTTTCCTTATATTCAAGAACCTAACATGCATTAAATTCCCCCATTTATAGTAGCATGTCTGTTAGAAATAGGGGAAAACAGACATCATGTAATTTATAATTTCAACGTCACCATTTCATATCACCTTGCTCCTTTTATTCTCCACACATTTGCCAGATTTTTAAAATCTAAATTAATGTAAAATGAAATATTTAATCTTAAAGATATGCTTGCATAAATGGGCCTCCATATCAGACATTGAGAGTCTACTAATAATAACCAGTACTTCCATGAGAGGAGATATATATATATGGGCTCCTAATAAAGCCAAGGAGTCTTTTTCAAATAAAATACAAATTTTTGTAGTCTCTCAATGAGAGTGTTGTTATAAATGACAAAGATTTATTTTTTATTTGACCACTAGGTTCCATCAAAGGCAGTAACGAATACTGTAGGTACCCTGGGGAAGAAGTAGGGTGAAGTCTGTCTACAAGAACAAATACAAATCCAAAATAAATGCATGGAAAAAACAGGTCCTGTCAGGTTATATACCTCCCTGTATATCACTCTCCAATGGCTTTTAATTTCCCCTGGAGACATGGCCTATGAGGCTCTCCATTATCTGGATTCTTCTATCAGTTAAGTCTAGGGATTCTGGTTTCCTTGCTAGAAACTTCTGACACACTACTTCCTGCCCTAGGGCCTCTACTTTTTCCTCTACATTCTTCCTGGAATGCTCTTCTCCCACATTTGCACTCATACTTCCTTTGGGTCTCTGCTCAAATCTCTAGCACTCGCCTGTCTAACCACTGTGTCTATCTGAATCCCTATCCTGTTCTGTTTCCCTGGTTTTACTTTCATCACCTAGCACCACCTGTTACAGTATGTGAGTTATTTGTTTAGTTTCCTTATCTCTTAAGGGTGAATTCCTTGAAAACAGGGACTTTATTTTGTTCACTGCTTGATCAATAGTATCTAAAACAAAGCTTGGTCAGTAGCAGATACTTTTTGAGTGAATACCTCAATGTTAAAAACATAAATATGACTATAGCAAATAAAAAACACAGGTATATATTAGTATGCAATGTGCACAGTGGACATCTGTCTGCTTACAATCTTTTCACTTCTTTTTCTTTTGGAAGAAAACTCCCTTATTTTTTAAACATTTGGATAATTGATCCAATTGCAGTCCGTCTAATACTTATGGATGAACAATCAGTATTTGTCTTCCTTTGCTCATGAACCAGACTGTAAAAAGGGTCTTTCTTGATGTGACGAAGGCTGTTTCCTGGGGTCACTGAAATACTGTGAAACTCACCGTTACCACCTCCTGCCATAAGATGCATACCTATGTACACTTAACTGAAGCCAACATGGAAGTGGGCTTCCCCGGTGGCTCAGATGGTAAAGAATCTATCTGCCTACAATGTGGGAGACCTCAGTTTGATTTCTGGGTCAGGAAGATCCCCTGGAGAAGGAACTGGCAACCCACTCCAGTATTCCTGCCTGGAGAATCCCACAGACAGAGGAGCCTGGCAGACCATGGGGTCACAAAGAGTTGGACACAACTGAGCAACTACATGACCTGAACATGGAAATAGAAGCGGGCTCAAGTACATGACCAGAGGATTTTAATGTCAAAGCCAATTCTGACTATGAGCCTGTGAACTAATTCCCTTTCTTGTTTAAAAACTTTGGTAGAACAGTTACATGTTTATATATGCACAAGAAGAAAAAACTTCTGGAAATAAAAATATATGTTAAGTTCTCATTAAAAGCACAGGTATTGTAATCAGATTGCCTTCATCCTGAATTCCTTATATCACCACCATACATTATGTGACCTTGAGCAAATTATATAAACCATTCTGTGCCTCAGTTTCATCTGTCAAATGACGTACTTAATTTATTAGTACTTACTTTACAACCTTCTGAGGATGAAATAAAAACTGTAAAACAGCATGGTCACTTGAACATAATATATATAAATCTACTATTTTTTAATTCTACAAACTGTGATCTTAAACAATACAAATATTACAAACCTGTTTTTGACAATATAGGGGGAAAAGTCTGTACTTAAACATACCTGTTTTGAAAATATTAACATTTTCTTCAAGCAGTTTCTGCTGTTTTTTGTCAGGGACTGTAGCAAGTACATTAGCTTCAAGTTCCTTAACTTGGACATTCAAATATTCTTCTTGCTCTGATAAACGCTACAGAATGTTTTAAAATTCAAGGTCAATCTTTTAATGTACAAACAATAATATTTGCTTTAAACATTTTAAATTAAAAAGGTACTTAAAATCTTTAAGAAAAACACAAAAACAGGAAAGGGCAGAAAACATGAACAATAAATACAAAAATTGAAAATGGCCAACAAAACACATGAAATGTATAAACTCATTATAAAGACTAGTTAAATGCTATTTTTCAGTACATCCATGTAGCAAACTCACAAAATATTGAAGAGCACTTAGTATTCACTTAGAAAAATTATTTGCATATGCTACCAGTAGTAAATGAATTAGAACTTTTGGAGAACAAGTTGGTGTTATGCACCAAATGCTTAAAAACACTGTACATGTACTGGGTGATGATTACAATTTTAGGACTAAGGAAATAACTGGATAAACATATTAAGGTATGCCTAACAAGAATATTTAAAACATAGTTGTGTACCCAGCCAACAGAGAAAAACCTTAATCAAACCGTGGTACAAACTATGTCAATATAATTGCTGAATTATAATTGCACAAATTAAATTTACATTTGCTTGAAAAGGAAATTAATTACTGAGTGAAGAAAAGTTACTATGAGACTATAAAAATCCATATACAAATTTAGTATGTATATCAACATCTACCACATACATAAACACATACACACAAACTAGATACTGCCACTAAAGTTAAAGGACATACACAAAAACTGGTGATAAGTTTTTGCGCATTTTCTAAAAACTTTCTTGGTTTTGTTTTTTAAAGAGACTGTGGGCATGCATTGCTTTTTTATAATTAAGAAAACTTTCTACTTTGTAAAGAAAATAAAATAAATAAAGGGTCATTGTTAAGGGAAGACACATTTCTCTCCAGTCCAAATGGAAACCAGAAATAGCTGTGGCTGGAGCAACACTGTGACAGGACATTTATCTATTAGTACTCAAGGAAACAAAAATCAAGAGACCCTAACCCAACCTCCCCTTCCCCCTTACATTTTAAAAATTATAAGCCAACAGTAAAATGCCTCTGCTAAATTGCTGTTGCATTCCAATAGTTTCAGCTTTGGTAAAAAGGTACCTGGATGCTTGCGGAAAACTTTTCTAGTGTATTCCTCATTTCTCGTTCACTATGCCTTAACCTAAGTATTGCTTCTTCCAGTTGTACTTTCTGTTCCTGAATTTGCACTGCTTTTTGAGAGTCTCTCTGCAACTGTGATTCCATCTTATTTACCTACAAAGAAAATTACCAGTGAATTAAGTTTACTCCAACAAGAGTTATTTCAGATTAACAGCAATTTACAAAAATGATGAAAACCCAAATTTCTGATCTTACAGACTAGAAACAGGGAGGGAGGTTCAAGAGGGAGGGGACATATGTATGCCTATTGCTGATTCATGTTGATGTATGGCAGAAACCAACACAACATTGTAAAGCAATTATCTTCCAATTAAAAAAAAAAAAGACTAGAAACACACCAAACAACCCAGTTCTAATTCTAAAACCTAATGCTTAGGAGATGGTCAATTAATTTCTGCATCATAGATTCAGGTGAAAAGACAATTTTAAGTGTTGTATAATCAATTATAGTTACAGTGAAGGTATACTATGCAAATATTTAAGAGGAAGAATATAAACTACTTCAGAATTTTCAGGAAGAAAGTAGTATAGTGTTCTGATTGTGATAATGGAACATAGGTTTTTCTGGGCATTCTGACATTCTATTTCTGGAAACTTATTTTGAGATAAAAATCTGGAAACATATCAGAAGTCTTTGCTATATTTACAATTTAAATGATTATTTTGAAATACAAAAGATAATTATGTAATACAGCAGTAACTGTGAAGAAACAAATGTCAAACAATAAGTTAGTAGTGAAATAAATTATATGATCCAAATGTGATAACAGAAAAAGACATGTATATTGAGTAAATATTTTCAATGAACATACTTTTAGAAATTTAACAGGCTTCATATGAAATCCCACAGCTTATACACTAGCCATTTATAGAAAATTCAAACTGTTAAATTGAAAATATGATTGCAGTACATTTAAAATAGTACAATGTTCTACAGTATGTTATATATCAATAAAGCTGCTTTAACAAAAATGTCTCGACTATAACTTTGTACATGCTGACCTCTTCTTCTGAGATTTCAACAACAACTGATGAACCCATCCTTCCTTTCATTACTTTGCTTCCACCGCCAGTCATTGTACCTAGAGAACAGAAAAGTCAGACTTACATGTATCCCCCAACAGGATTAAATAGACTCAATGGCAAAGGAAAAAAACTATTACCTGACTGTTCTATGATTTGCCCTTGTAATGTTACCACTCTCCATCTTCTATCTTTTTGATAAGCTACTCGTGTAGCTTGATCTAAGCTGTCAGCTACTAAGGTATCCCGTAAGGCAAAGTAAAAAGCTTGGCGAATTGCCTCATCTTTTATTTTTACTAAATCAAATAACCGAGGAGTATTCTCAGGAGTTTGAATTTTGGTCATTTTCTTTGCCCACACTGCCATCTAGGAAAAAAAAAAAAAGAAAAAGACGTTTCTTTAGCTATCATTTATAGAATACACATGTTAAACATAAGGATATACATACAAAGTTGTTAGTATCTAAACAATATTACTTGTTATTTAAGAAAAAGATATTGTAAAATTCTCTATTCACAGATGATCTGATCTTATATATATTAAAATTCTGAAGAATCCTCACATGAAAGAACTATTAAAACTAACATGAATTGAGCAAAGCTACAGAACATAAGATCAATATGTAGAAACTGTATTTCTATACACTAGCAATAAATAATCTGAAAATGAGATTAAGAAAATCCTATTTATATTAAAAAAATTAAAGAAAAAAATTAAAGGATTCCTAATTTTAAAGCTTACTACTAATCTACAATGATCAAGAGAGTGCGATATCAATGGAAAGTCAGACATATAAATAAGAGGCCAGAAATAAACTCGTACATTTATGATTGGTTGATTTTTGACAAGCATGCCAAGAAAACTCAATGGGGAAAAACAAAAGGTGTCGGAACAACCCAATAACCAAAAGAGTAGCTGGACCCCCCCCCGCTTTATAAAATTAACAAGGATTAAAAAACTAAATGTAAAACCTAAAGCTGTAAAGCTCATAAAACAGAGAAGGTAAATCACCCTGCCATTAGGATTACACGGTAGCTTCTTAGATATGACACCCAAAACACAAGCAACCAAAAGTAAATAAACTAGACTGCTATCTAAAATTTGTGCTTCAGAGGATGCATCACAAGAACGTGAAAAGATGGCTCATAAAATGGGAGAAAACATGCAAATTATGTATAAGAGACTTATATCCAAAATATATAAAGAACTCTTACAAAAGCAAGACAAACCAATTAACAAGAAGCAAAGAATCTGAACAGAAGATAAAGAAATGGCCAATAAACAAGCACATGAAAAGCTGGTGTACAAAAACCTGTGTACATAAACGTTCATGGCAGTATTAACCATAAAAAGCCTACACGTGGAAACAACACAAATGTCCACCAACTGATGAATGGATAAACAAAATATGCTACAGAACATAATGGAGAAGGGAAGAGCATTTAGCAATAAAAATGACTGAAGTGCTTATGATGCAACGTGAACCTTTCTTAAAAAAGAGCAGACAGGGAACTGGATCTTAGTTGCTGTAAAAGGGATCACCACCTGCAGTGGAAGCACAGAGTCTTAACTGCTGAACCACCAGCAAAGTTCCATCATGGATGAACTTTGAACACTAAGTTAAAGAAGCCATAAACAAAAGTCTACATATTATGTTATTTCATTTATACACAATGTCCAGAATACATAAATCCAGAGACAAAAAGTCAAAAGGTTGTGGGGGTGGGGTAGGTGGAAGAATAAGGGTAGTGACTGCTCATGTGTATGGGGTTCCTTTCTTGGGGGTAATGAATATTCTGGAATTAGATAGTGGTAATGGTTGAACAATCAATTCTGTGAATGTACAAGTATATATTTTAAAATAATGAATTTTATGATTGTGAATTATATCTAAGTATTTTTCTATTTTTTAAAAAAGTAGTTATTGAAGACGGAAGTTAGCAATGCAAACTACCAGTCACTCCAACATAGGAATGCATATTACTTTAGGGGAAGCAGTATAAGTTCCCCCCCCTCCCCACAACAATGTAACCCCTAGAGTCTAATATAATCCTCAAAATCTATTAGTTGGTTCACTGAAGTAACTATGAAGAAAAAGCTAGGATTCAAAATCAATCAACACCTGNGCGATATCAATGGAAAGTCAGACATATAAATAAGAGGCCAGAAATAAACTCGTACATTTATGATTGGTTGATTTTTGACAAGCATGCCAAGAAAACTCAATGGGGAAAAACAAAAGGTGTCGGAACAACCCAATAACCAAAAGAGTAGCTGGACCCCCCCCCGCTTTATAAAATTAACAAGGATTAAAAAACTAAATGTAAAACCTAAAGCTGTAAAGCTCATAAAACAGAGAAGGTAAATCACCCTGCCATTAGGATTACACGGTAGCTTCTTAGATATGACACCCAAAAAACAAGCAACCAAAAGTAAATAAACTAGACTGCTATCTAAAATTTGTGCTTCAGAGGATGCATCACAAGAACGTGAAAAGATGGCTCATAAAATGGGAGAAAACATGCAAATTATGTATAAGAGACTTATATCCAAAATATATAAAGAACTCTTACAAAAGCAAGACAAACCAATTAACAAGAAGCAAAGAATCTGAACAGAAGATAAAGAAATGGCCAATAAACAAGCACATGAAAAGCTGGTGTACAAAAACCTGTGTACATAAACGTTCATGGCAGTATTAACCATAAAAAGCCTACACGTGGAAACAACACAAATGTCCACCAACTGATGAATGGATAAACAAAATATGCTACAGAACATAATGGAGAAGGGAAGAGCATTTAGCAATAAAAATGACTGAAGTGCTTATGATGCAACGTGAACCTTTCTTAAAAAAGAGCAGACAGGGAACTGGATCTTAGTTGCTGTAAAAGGGATCACCACCTGCAGTGGAAGCACAGAGTCTTAACTGCTGAACCACCAGCAAAGTTCCATCATGGATGAACTTTGAACACTAAGTTAAAGAAGCCATAAACAAAAGTCTACATATTATGTTATTTCATTTATACACAATGTCCAGAATACATAAATCCAGAGACAAAAAGTCAAAAGGTTGTGGGGGTGGGGTAGGTGGAAGAATAAGGGTAGTGACTGCTCATGTGTATGGGGTTCCTTTCTTGGGGGTAATGAATATTCTGGAATTAGATAGTGGTAATGGTTGAACAATCAATTCTGTGAATGTACAAGTATATATTTTAAAATAATGAATTTTATGATTGTGAATTATATCTAAGTATTTTTCTATTTTTTAAAAAAGTAGTTATTGAAGACGGAAGTTAGCAATGCAAACTACCAGTCACTCCAACATAGGAATGCATATTACTTTAGGGGAAGCAGTATAAGTTCCCCCCCCTCCCCACAACAATGTAACCCCTAGAGTCTAATATAATCCTCAAAATCTATTAGTTGGTTCACTGAAGTAACTATGAAGAAAAAGCTAGGATTCAAAATCAATCAACACCTGGCACTTAAAAACTAAATACAGGTAGATTATAAATACCCACCTTATCCAAACCTATGAAGGTTGCAACTCCAATATTTTGTCTTTTAAGGAAGTTTACACATTCTTGGGCTGTATCAATAGAATCAACAACAATGTAGTCTAATGCATGACAACAAGATGAAATAGCAACATCGTATTTTTCATCAATTGTTCCTAAGTCCCCCTAATAAATGAAAGGAAAAAAAATCAATGCACAATCAGCAGGGAATGAGGCACAGGATCATTTCATTACTATTTCATACAGATTTTTCAAGCTTTATTTAACTGAAGAACTATACCTACAGGGTTTACAAAAGTACAAAAATGTACACAATGAAAAATTTAAGCGTCCCTCACATTCAATCTTTTTCCTCTGCAGAGGCAATCACTACTAGAGCTTTTATCCACCTAAAAAAAAAAATTTATGGATATACAGAGTCTGAAATTTTAATGAGCACAAAATTAACAGAACTGTTTTCACTGCATGTAAGTGAAAATGTATAATGTGAAGATTTGAAACCTAACATTATTATAAGCAAAATAACTTATAGAATAATAAAACTCTGAATTATTGAAAACCATCNCAGAGTCTGAAATTTTAATGAGCACAAAATTAACAGAACTGTTTTCACTGCATGTAAGTGAAAATGTATAATGTGAAGATTTGAAACCTAACATTATTATAAGCAAAATAACTTATAGAATAATAAAACTCTGAATTATTGAAAACCATCTAAGTAAATCTGTTTGTCTATTAATAACTTAGCTATCAAGTAACATTAACTAACTAGTTTCATTTTTCCTTGAGCAAAGGAATATGATCAAATTGTGTATCTTAAAAAAACTAAGGCAGAAGTCCTTGACATGCAGACATGGAAGCAACTATGCTGGGTAATTTTCATCTGCCCTTCTGAATCACCCCCTTCTGCTTCCTTCTCTGGGAAGGCTGATTCAGGGAGTGCGTTAATTGGTTCTTCTGGCTCTCCAGCTTAAGACAAAGTGAGGCACCAGCCAGAAATGGTAGAATAGATGAATGGGGTATCTATTTTCCTCACTTCCTTCCAGCTACCTCTAGCCATGGCCAAATTCCCTTCCTTCTTCAGGTTTAGGAGCTCAGGCTTCAGTCACCCACTATCCCTAGCCTTGGGTTTTGATATTATCCTTTGTGATTTTCCTAAACTCTAGTTACAATCCTCAGTATGATGGTATAAAGCTCAAAATATAATTTATCAAATTATCAGAATTAGATCATTTTCTTAAAGTGACTATAATTATCCCAAACTTTTTAAATGGGCTTCCCTTATGGCTCAGGAGTAAAGAATCCGCCAGCAGTGCACAAGACCTGGATTCGATCCCTGGGTTGGGAAGATCCCCTGGAGAAGGGAAAGGCTATCACTCCAGTATTCTGGCCTGGAGAATTCCATGGACTGTATAGTCCATGGGGTTGCAGAGAGTCAGACACAACTGAGTGACTTGTATTTGCATTTCCTCAACTTTTAATGTGAAAGGATCCATACCACAAAGAATTCTACCATGNCACTCCAGTATTCTGGCCTGGAGAATTCCATGGACTGTATAGTCCATGGGGTTGCAGAGAGTCAGACACAACTGAGTGACTTGTATTTGCATTTCCTCAACTTTTAATGTGAAAGGATCCATACCACAAAGAATTCTACCATGTCTGAGTGTAAGAGCAAAATGCTTAAAAAACACTTAATATACAGTTATTTAAGAAAACTATAATGTCTGAGAAAAATACAATTATTTATAAATAAATTTACTTTACCAGTCGTCCATAGATTCCTGGAATTCTGCCAGATTTTTTTTCTTGAATTATTGCATCAAGGACTTTTCCCCTGCTTCGATTCATTGCTAAGGAACTCTTTGCTTCTTCAACTTTTTGGAAAAGATCACGAACCAAACTTTTGAAATTTATTTCTTCTTGTGTAAGTTTTTGAAGTTCTTTTTCTTTCTAAAGGTGAAAGTAAAGAGAATGAATCCCCAAAGCAGACACCCTTATTATAACATAAGGCCAACAATAAAACACCTGAACCAGAATTCTGCTGTCACACTGTAACTGCTTGCTGCTTTGATTTTGAAAAATATGGATGGGCTTTCTATTTTAAAAGGGGCACAAATTATTTGGGTCAATAACAAGGTGAACGACTTCAATATAGTCCTAGGAGCAGTGGTGCACTGATCGACAGAACAAGTAGAGCTAGGGTTGTGGAAATCCCAGTTTTGTACCATATAATTATGCATAGTAGTAGTAGTTTACTTGCTAAGTCGTGTCCGACTCTTGCGACCTCATGGACTGTAGCCTGCCAGGCTCTTCTGTCCATGGGATTCTCCCGGCAAGAATACTGGAGTGGACTGCCACTTCCTTCTCCAGGTAATTATGCATAAATGTTCCCTAATTCTTATATTCTTACACTAATCAAAAATAGATCTCAATATAGGACTCTAGGTATGGGTGACTGGGTATGGCTATGATTAGAAAGTGGTTTGCTTTCTAAATTAATAGATAATAAACTATATAATAGATTTAATATATATTACATTTAATTATATAGTGTCATATAGCATAATTCATTATTCTAATTAAACCAAGGAAAACAAAAGCACAGCTATGAAACGAAGGGAAACATGATGAGTGAACAGTACTATTTCTATACAAAAATGTCAGGCTGCCAACAAAAGAGAAACCTCACACACGTACACAAAAATCCTAATTCTCAGTTTCTCAGTCTACCTATTTAGAGCAGTCATTTTCCCAACTGACATTCTCTTTCATTTCTTGGTTTTAAATTATTACTGCTATTACCAGTCATACTGGTTTCAAGTAGAAGCTCAAGTTATAAACACAGTTTAACCAAAAATAAACTGAATCACCAAGAAGACAGAAGTCATAACTGAATATAACCTAAGTTTACATTTAAATTCTACATGGCCATGAAGTTTTCTCATGACCAATCAGTGTGCATTTACTAAAATGAAAAAGACTATTTTCAGTGTCATTTGCTTCTAAGAGCATCTTCTATTGCAATTTGCCTAATGATGCTTTGGAAATTAAAGTTATGAAATTCCTTACTCAAGGAGAGAAGATTGATGAACTAAGTAAGATATCTTGATTAGTTCAACAACTTACAGTCCCAACAAAGAAAGTACATCCTTAAGTTCAAAAATAGAAAAATACAGTAAGACAGTTGACTTGCAAATTTGTTCACACACACGCATTTATTTGACTTTCCTGTATCACCCATAAGTTGTCTACATTTACATTTAGGGAAACAAAAACTTTCTTTTGTTTAAATTATTTCTACGGGAAATAATGATGGCAATAGCAATATTATTTGCTGTTTGACACTTGAGGGGAGAACACAGTTTCTTGATAGTCTCAATTTAATTTGTATCAGATAGAGTACTGAAATATTAACCTCATTCTTTTGGGAAAGATTACACTAAACAATAGCAACAAAATCTATGTATCAGTCACACCAGATGTTGAAATTTAAAAAAAGTATGCAAATATGTATGAAAATAAATAAAACTGGGGTTGATAAACAACGTTCACATGAAACACAGAAGCAAAGATTTACCTCCTTTAGTTCATATTCAGTTTGAGGGAGTTTTGCCTCTATATCTCCAATTGCAGCTTTCCTTTCTTTCAGAGTCTCAGAAGCTGCCATTAGAGCTTCTTTGGCTTTACTTAATTGAGACACTGCAGTATTATGACGACTGAGATAGATATCAAGTTCTGATTGAGCTACATCCATCTTTGAACGTGCTTCATTAACTGATTTGCTGAAGTCCATAAGTTCTTTCTCTCGACTCTGTTAAAATATGATAGGTCCCACTTAATCTTAAATACGTGTTTTCAAACCTAAACCGAAGTGGAAACCATACATTTTAAAGTTAACTTCATAGATTATGTAAGCACAATATATAGAAATAACTCTCATTAAGTGAATGGACTAACAGTTCTTGCCCAGTTGTGAATGTTTATAGTATATAAAGTCTTTCCCCAACTGATTTAATAACAGCTTAATGAGGTTAACAGCTGCTGCTGCTAAGTCGCTTCAGTTGTGTCCGACTCCGTGAGATCCCATAGACGGCAGCCCGCCAGGCTCCTCCATCCTGTGGATTCTCCAGGCAAAAATACTGGAGTGGGTTGCCATTTCCTTCTATCTCAATTTAGAGACTAAAATGACAAAAAATCATGACCACCAACACACACACCCACACCACTGTAGAATATATGTTCAAAGTACTATCCTGAATGTTTTGTATGTATTAAGTCCTTAACCCAACATTCCTAGGATCATCATTATGCCCATTTTGAGGAAACTGAGGTCAGAGTTTAAATAACTTGTTCAAAGTCATGTACTCACTCGTAAGTAGCAGAGCCTGTTTTTAGCTCCAAAGATACCTAGATGTGAGTCCTGGCTTTGTCACTAACCTAGGATGCCAAGGCACATGGGATTACTTGATATACATGAGATGAGCAAATGTGAAAACTGATCTTAAAGTATTCTATTAGGAAAGTGACTATATGATACTTAGCCACTTTATCACATAGGCATCCTACTTACAAACTCTTATAGATGATATTACAACATGTCCATATTTTAAAACAGAATCAATTTATATTAGTCTGTCAAGAAACCCCAAAACACTTCACTGAGGTATAATTTACAAAGATCTTATATGTAACTGACTTAAGCAACCAAGAATGAACACAAGAGCCATAGTTTTAAAACTATTACACAAGAGCTACAAAAGTAAAGAAAGGAGATGTCAACCTATGGTTAGTGTGGCCCCAAGCATATACAGGTAGTAACCAATTCAATTACCAAGAAAATAATTTAAGAGAAGAGAAAACGTGATGATTAAACCAACATTAACAGAGAATAGCACATAAAGCAAAGTATCTGATATGCATTTTCTTCTAGCACTTTAAGTTCTCATTCTCAGTTAAGGTCTTTTTAAAATGAGAAAGCAGAAAACAAAAAAAGGAGAGTCTAGGTTGACTATTTTGGGGGATGTTAGATAAAAGCCCAAACTTTTCATTCTAATAGTTCATCTTTTTTACTATTACTATAAAAACAACCTTTAAGATAGGAGAAAAAAAAGCCATCAAAATAAACACCAACTGATAAAGAAATCTTACTTCTTTTTCTTTTTGAAGGCCTTGTGTTTCCTGTTTAAGGCTATCCATAACTTCCTTTAATTTTTCTTCTTCTTTTTCTTTTTCTTTCTCAAGGGTATTGTTTTTAGTTGTTGTCTCCCTTATGATATTCTCACTCTTGGCAGGTATACTTTTAAATTCTTCAACCTAAGATTATAAAACAAATTAAAAAGTTACTAGGAGCATGTACCTTTAGGCTATCCAATACCATTACTATTTGACTTATTTAAAAGCATTTCTCAAGATCTTCTAGATCTTTGCAGTTTTCACTGTAATTAGGCCTGAACCAGCTAGCTTTAGCAAGTATAATTCCTTAACTATATGCTGTAATTTCTATATTCTCAGTCTAATTCATAGAATCAGGTAAAGATAATTCTATGAATTCTTGATTCCTTACAAAAGACAATTCTCCTTGGCTGGGCATTATATCTTTCTTTCTTCTGCTCTAACTTTATGTGTAATTAACCTTCTTCACCTACAAACATGGTCTGAGTACATGTAACTCCTTAAAGTACCCTTCATGGTACATTACAACTTACCACATATTACCTTTACACCCCCTAGTCTCTCTCAAATCCTAACATCTTTCCCAACTTTACCCTTTCAGAGTCACCACGTGGGACTCTTATTTTATTCCATTAATACCTTCCAGTAATAATCACTCTTTCACAGTTGGTATCCAAAGGCTAATTAATAACTGTACTTAAGTTATATTTGGCTTCAGTTCAGTTCAGTTCAGTCGCTCAGTCGTGTCCGACTCTTTGCAACCCCATGAATCGCAGCATGCCAGGCCTCCCTGTTCATTACCATCTTTCAGAGTTCACTCAGACTCACGTCCATCGAGTCTGTGATGCCATCCAGCCATCTCATCCTCGGTCGTCCCCTTCTCCTCCTGCCCCCAATCCCTCCCAGCATCAGAGTCTTACTATGTCCAATTTAGAGGTTACTATGACATCCATGGTATTTTGTTTAATCTGGTTATCTATAACAGGAGAAATTAAACACTTCCCAAAATGTTATCCCTTAAACACTGATTCATATAAGATGTGCTACTACTGTACACACAACGTATTTTGTGAATAAATGCATTTGCTTATAAGGTAAAGCAGAGCCTATAAGTACCATGTAAATATATGGTACCAAACTTTTTTGAGGGGAGGGGCTTTCAGTGTTGCCTCTATTAATACCTGATTAAACTGTGAATATATTTGAAATGCTCCAAATTAATTATTAGTCTGGGTCCCAGCAAATTAGGGATTCTGGTCAAAAGTTCACTATCTTTTAAAACTTCAAACTAGCTAATCAACCCCTTGCTATAAATTATGGCTTTCTCTTCCCTCCTTTCTGAAGGGAGACTCCTGCTGATATTCTTAACTTGATTTCTGTAGACAAAGGTACTACTTTTAAAAGTCTATACTACGTAGCCAAAAACCTCTTTTTAAACCATATATTCTAGGAAGATTATTTTGTCACCAAAATAGAATTACTGATTTGGTAAACAATTCTCCAACAATGTATATCAGATACATAAGCTCTAAAACTCAAAGTCAATGGATGCAGGATTTCCATAGTGGGTGAGGGAGAGAATTAGGTTCAGAGATAAATCCTGAAGCCCTTAACATTCAGAATTCCAATTCATTCTCTAAGGGGCAAGAACATTCATGAAAAATAATAAGAACTACATCCAACAGACATGAAATATTAAGCATTCCCCCACATAACCTACCTTTTCTTTGTCTTTTTGAAGTTGTTTCTCTAGTTTTTTGGCTTTACTTGTAGCATGTTTCAGTTTTTCCCTAACTTGAACATCTTCCAAATCTAGTTTTGTAAATTTTTCTTTGTTCTCCTCAATAAATTTTGTAATTTTATTCAGCTTCCTAGCAAAGTAAGAAAATTATCAGTCACTATTTTGGATATTCAGATATTTTAAAGTGACTTTATATACCTTGCCTGAACCACTATGTAAGTGTACCAAGTTCTTATAAGGTAGGATCCTAATACTACTTGCTTCAAGCTAACCCTCCTCTCCAACCATATTTGAAGAAGTTGTTAAAATGTGTGGTTATGAGTTATTTTGTCCTTCAAAGCTAGATTGGAAATAGTGACTATGATGTCTAGGTATATAAAAATTTGACCATTAAAAAAAAAAAATACAGGCAAAACTCATTTTAAAGAATTAAAAAAAAGAAAACTGAATAGGTAAGGGATACTGGTATCACTGAAGATTGCCATGAAGAAAGTAATGATACAACTTTAAGACAACTAACCTGTCAGGTTAAATACCTATTTTTGCAATGATGTTTTGTATTATTGGGTTCTGCCACTAGAGGGTAGCATCCTCCATTATTAAAGACCAGAGTTGGGCACTGAAACCTGTGATAAACTGGAAAGGCAGTTCAGTTTTTTGGTTGCAAAAAGAAACCATTTAAAATATTTTATATGCTGGCAAATATATTGCCTTCATATGCTGTATTAAGTTTATATATAGACACACACATACATGTAATAAAATAATCTACTTTTAGTACTTTCCAAAAGATTATTACTTCTCTATATCTTTTACAGCTTTATTCTTAGCTTTCATTTCATTTGACAGTATATTGCTCTTCTCATTAATTTCTTTGGTATCTTCATTAATTTTTTCCTTTTGAGTCTCCATTTCAGCAATTCGTTTCTGCAGATCATAACTAGAGAGAGAGAGAGAATGCTATCAGAGATCCTAAAGTACCATTTTTAAAACTCTGAAACTATTTTAAGTAAAATCAGCCATTTCTATATCTAGGTCTTTGGAGCGGGAAGGAACCAACCCAGAGTCAAAGCTAGCATTAGGAACAAAATAGGTTCCATATAAACACAATTAGATCTGCTATTAAATGAATTAAAAAGAATTTATAAGTAAAATTATTAAGTATTCAAGTAGGGTAAAAATTAACTTCACTACTATGGCAAAAACTCTAATAAATTCATCACAACCACTTGCAGGATTTTTTTTTTTACTTCAGTCTTCACATTTCTCTAATACAGGAAAGGAGAAAAAATTAGATTTTAATGTCAGAAACTAATAGAAAAGTTGATAAATTAAGGTACTTACATGTAATATTGACAAACGTGATTCTTTTTTCTAAATATTTCATTTTCCAAGGTAAGAAATTCAATGGCTATGTTTTTCTCTCCTTCTAAGGCATCCTTTTCCTTTTCTACCATTTTAACTCTGTTTAACTACAAAAGTTAAAAGGATAGAAATTGTTCATATTAAGTGTACTGAACAGTCTGAATTTAAAATATGCCAACACTAGATAAAAAAAAACTACATTCATAAAACAATGTTTCTCTGAAATATTAATAAGGAAAACATGAAACTTCGCTTAAACAATTAAGATCTATCATAACTTGAATTATCTGGCTTAGTAAAATCTGTTCATCAATGAAACACTCTGGTTTACAAAAGTCTATGGAAGATTCACCTTCTCTCCTCTGTGTTCATTTAATATTTCAACTCTCCGACATAAGACTTTAATAGGTTCATTTAGTCGTCCAGAACCAATTATATCTTCTAAATATTCAAGCATACCCTCATCATGTTCAGTCTGGCCTTTTGGTTTCATCATAGCAATTTGTTCAACTTCACCCTTTAAAAAAAGTAATATTTCACACTCACTGTATATGTTTGGCTACGTCAGCCTCAAGTAAGAACTAGAAACAAGTCAATTAACAAATCCAACATTAATTAGAACTAAATGATATAAATCAGTAGCATAAAGAGATTTAGTAAGATGCAAATAGGACTTCCCTGATGGATCAGTGGTAAAGAAACCTCCTGCCAGAGACTTGAGTTTGATCCCTAGTCTGGGAAGATCCCACATTGCTCAGAGCAACTAAGTCCATGTGCTGCCAACTACTGAACCTGTGCTCCAGAGACCAGCGTTGCAACAAGAGAAGCTACTGCAATGAGAAGTCTGCACAACACTAGAGTAACTCCCATTCACTGCAACTAGAGAAAGCCTGTGCAAAGCAACAAAGACCCAGCACAGCCAAAAATAAATACATATATAAAATTATATAAAAATGCAAGTGATGTTTTAACTTTCTAAACAAACAAACAAGCCATTAAATGAAAAAGGAAATACTATTTTCTCTCATGGTAATAACAGGAAAAAGCCAACTGACTGCAAACTAAAGGTTCTGGTACATACAACACTGGGAAACTTTTGCTTGCAATTATTATTACAACAACTTTTAAACTATAGTTAAAATCTAAGATTAACATTATATATTTGCATTTATGCAGTTCAGTTACAAAGAGAAATGAAAAAAGTAGTCAGTAACTTTCAAGGCTGACTGAAAGGCAGCCATTTAGCTTGATGGGGGAGAAAATTTTGTCTGAATATGCTCAGGCAAAATGCTACTTTACTCCANAACCTGTGCTCCAGAGACCAGCGTTGCAACAAGAGAAGCTACTGCAATGAGAAGTCTGCACAACACTAGAGTAACTCCCATTCACTGCAACTAGAGAAAGCCTGTGCAAAGCAACAAAGACCCAGCACAGCCAAAAATAAATACATATATAAAATTATATAAAAATGCAAGTGATGTTTTAACTTTCTAAACAAACAAACAAGCCATTAAATGAAAAAGGAAATACTATTTTCTCTCATGGTAATAACAGGAAAAAGCCAACTGACTGCAAACTAAAGGTTCTGGTACATACAACACTGGGAAACTTTTGCTTGCAATTATTATTACAACAACTTTTAAACTATAGTTAAAATCTAAGATTAACATTATATATTTGCATTTATGCAGTTCAGTTACAAAGAGAAATGAAAAAAGTAGTCAGTAACTTTCAAGGCTGACTGAAAGGCAGCCATTTAGCTTGATGGGGGAGAAAATTTTGTCTGAATATGCTCAGGCAAAATGCTACTTTACTCCAGTAGCCTGCCTGTATTCTTTATTACAACAGAATAAAAGGGACAGACAAGTAGAAAACTAAAAACATACCCCTTTATTTCTGCAAAATAGCACAAAATGTTATCCTGAAAAAAAATTTTTTAAAAAGGGGCATATAGTCTCAATTTAAATATCTACAGTATTTATAAATGAAACTTAAAAATCTGGGTTAAAACTTGCTAATGACAAAGCATCATATTATCAAAATCTTCAATATAATTATATACAGTAAAAAAAAACTAAAGATCAAACAAGAAAGGATAAAACAGCTCCTCGAAAAATCTACTTANTACTGGGTGAGAGAGAAAGCAACAACTACTCCCAGTTGAGAGTCATTAACCTGGAAGTAGTCAGTTTAACTCTTTTATGTCTGTGTTTATAATCCAAATATCTGACACCAAATAGTCTAACATTCTGATCTGATTTGAATAGCTGAACACTTACTATAAGATAAATGAAAATCCATGCCAAGAGAACTTATGTATCTGAGTCAAATCACATAAGGTATTATTTAGGCATCCATTTTTCAGATAACCAGAAGTTATGATTTGGTTTAACAATCATAAAAAATATTTCTAAAGGCATTATACTTTTCAGGCCAAACTAGTTACTGCAGTGATGGAATACTATTAGGAGACTGCCTAGCTTCAAACAAACCATAGTGGTTGCTTGTTTTTGGTCACTTGTTCCTCCGTTTACAGTTAAAATGAAAGATATATAGCTCTGATTTCTTTTCATTCTAACAAGGCTGCCCAGCAGTAAAAACATTTTCAAGTGAAAGAAAAGGACATTTATGAATCAACATTTCCATCTCAAGTCCCATATAACATTGTTTTCCTTTGTTATATGGGATCCATTAAAAAATGGTCATTATCAATTAACACTACTGAATCAACAGGTCATTAGAACATTTAGGCCTCTGCCTATCATGTGACTATTAGGACTGTTGTGGTATTTCAATGACAACCTGAGACCTTTCTTGTGGTTCTCTTCCTTGATGTTCTCTGACTGCCTTACCACTTGCTACTATTTGTTTTCTTCCTTATCTTTCCAATTTATGTCATTTCATGTATAATCTGAGGGCTGACAGTCTATGCTTAGAGGACCACTCATTTCAGAAAACATACCTATCCCACGTGAAATTGCAAAGTAGTTTTAATTTAAAGCAATAACCTCAATACATTTTAGTAATAATTTAAAACCTGAATTTGAAGTCATGTTGAAAGCTCCAAATCATGAACAGTGGTAATATGGTAGACAAAAACCCAAACAAACAAGTTTTAAGTTGCTATAAAGCTAGCATCTGAAGCTGACAAGTTTTATAGTCCTCCTCAATGTTATTTCTATTTTCCATAGCTTCAGTATACTAAACAAGGTTTTAAACACATTTCTTACTATTGTTTACTAACTTCCTATGTTTTAATTTATATTTACACTATATCAGAGATATTAAGCAACTGTGGAAAATAACCATTTACAGTTTTTAAAAGCAACATAAAAATAGCATGCATACATCAAGAGGATACTTATAATATCCAAGGCCTAAATCTTAACTTATTGAACTGGGCAGAAAACCAAGATATTGTGACTCATTTACAGTATGCCTCAATAATCTAATTTACAACAATACAGCTTAAAAATCTAAGAGGAATAAATAGGTACGATTCTTTTTATCTTTATTGAAACAGAATCCAAATTTTACCAAGCACTGAATCACAAACTCAAATATCATACATATATAATAAAACTTTTCCTAATAAGGAAGGCCTTAAGATTTAAGGTAAATATGGGTGTTTGCATCAAAATTAATGGTCCAGATTTACTAGGTGTTGAAATTTTGCCTTGGTTATATTTTTATTTTCTCCATTTTCTACCTTACTGTTATTGTTTTTATGCTATTCTAATAAATTTTTAATTTGTGAACTAACAAAAGCTGAGAAATTATAATGACTGAGGTTAATATCTGGGTAAAACAAGTGCATAAACAGAAAGGACCACACTTTAGGAGGTAGACTGCTTGGTATTTATTTTGGGTGCTTAGGGATAGCTTCTTTCATATAGTTGAGGTGTTGAACAAGACACTTTTGGATAACTGAAGTACTACTGATAAAACTAAAACAACCTCTTTTGATACAGCACAGTCTTATTTCTACAGATAAAAGATCAGAATTCAAGTAAGCTTATATGTTATGCCAAGCAGGGAAGAAGTATACCGGAAAGAAAAAATCAACAGGTAACTCAGATCTTGGTTAATCCAATCTTCAAATTACTAAATAAGAAAAAAATCTTAGTTCTTATTTTTAAATTTTAGTTTAATTTTAAAATATGAAGACAAAAAGCATAGGAAGTTGAAAACTGTGACAAAATGAGCTACTGTGAAATCTTTCAGCTAATAAAAACTCAACTTGTTCATACCAAGAATTATGACAATGGGAAAACAGTTCTCAAATGAGGTATAAACAGGGAAATGTACAAAAATGTACGGAGTACAATGGCCAATCATAATTAACACTTTTAGAAAGCATGTAGAAGGACAAGAAATGGATTTCTACCATCTTTGGATCATTTATAGTATCTCAGTTTAGTGACTCATTAAAATAGCCAACGATGAAATTTTAAATGATTTCAAATACTAGAAATGCCTACTTGAAGAACCTACTATACCATTATAAAGACTATAGAAAAAAATTTATCCTTATGGACTTCTAAATTTCAGTGCTTTTTAGTCTAAAAAATAAGTTTTCACTTTAGCTGAATTTCTATCACTTAGCCTGTTAATCACTACCACTGGCCAAAGAGCCTACATTTTATTCAAAGCAATCACCTATGTCTTGGATGATGATATTCTGATGGTCCCAAGTTCCCAATTTCCCAAACTAGTTAATTTTTAAGATAAATGTTTTTTAGTGGGAGATAAGGTAATGAAAATTGTATTCTTACTTACCTTCAAATGCTTTAAATTTCTAGGGCAGGAATCTAAGATTTTGATAAGGAACTAAATAAAAATCCATAGAAACCACTGCCTCTTTCCCTCAAAATAATTTCCCTTAAAATAATTATATCTAGTCCAATCCCTGTTTCTTCTTCCTAGCAGGTGAGCTAATAGGAGTCTTATCTGTAAATTTAATCAAATGGAGTTCAATTTGTTAATGTGGAAAGTTTACTTAGTATTAAAAATGATTTCAACAATGTAACTGTTAAGATGATTAAAAACAAGTTGAGATTATGAGGATAAAGGGCTTAAGCATCCTGCACACTTTAGAAGCACATACTGAATATAAAATTTACAATTTAAAAACTATTCTTATTTATCTCTTTGGGATGTTACTTTAATTCCCTTTATTCACAGAACTATGTAGAAAGGCTATAGCAAAGCAAAAAACTTACAAGGATTAAAATACAATCTATTTTGATGAGCTATGTACAAGTGTAAAACTTTGATTATTTCAGGGTGATAGAAAATATATAGCAAATAATAAGATAAACACAACAACAAGTTCCTGCAAAATGGTATCATTATCAAATTTAGTTTTCTAACGGGGCATAACTTTTTTAATCCATAATTAACTAAATCAAGTCCCAGAACAGTTAAATTTGATTAAAAAAACACACACAGCTTTAACCCCACATTTATGTAAATTCAAATCTCATTTAGAAATATATCTGCTAATGATTTCCCAACATCCATTTTAAATTGTTTGGGTTATAGAAGTATACAAATGAACTGGTAGCAAGATACTAACATAAGTCACCCCAGAATTATATTTACTNTTTGATTAAAAAAACACACACAGCTTTAACCCCACATTTATGTAAATTCAAATCTCATTTAGAAATATATCTGCTAATGATTTCCCAACATCCATTTTAAATTGTTTGGGTTATAGAAGTATACAAATGAACTGGTAGCAAGATACTAACATAAGTCACCCCAGAATTATATTTACTTACTTTCCACATACATTATGTATAAATAACTTTTATTTTTTAAAAAATAGTTGTAAAATATAGACTAAAATGGCAATAGCGGCTAACATTTTATAAGTTTCTTACCGGGAACACTCAGCCACACTAATAAAAGTTTCTCAAACCAAAATCCAGTTTAAAACCAGTAGTACAGGACACTAAAGAATGTCAGCAGCTATTTCTACATCACAATAGTTTTCCTCTTAAGCCATGCTTTTACACTTAAAACTTTTTTGAAAGGTAAAACATAGAGAAGATGAAGGAATTTCTTACCAAGCAAATCTGGTAGAAAATATCTTTACTCAAATAAAGAATAGAGTTTCTTATAAAAATCAACTTAACACCAAGTACTTAATGTTACAGCTCTTCAAAAAGACTTTAACAGTATGATACTTAAGAATGAAATATCACTTTCTAATTTTCCAGTAGTAGTGGTTCAATAGGCCATTTGAACCAAAACAAAGAGCTTGTATAAGCTTTTAATTGACTATTCTAAGTGTTTAAAAAAAACAAAAAATTAAATCAGAGAAGTCTGTTAAACACCAAGTATCCAGAATGGTTTTCTCCCCCTTTTTTTGGGAGTATATAATATTAGTACAGATTACAAATAAGAACAAAAGTAAAACAACTATTATTAAAAGATAAATCTTATTTAAAATGTTATCATAAAGAGAAATACAAACAAAAATGATACATAGTTGCTATGTCCCTGTCACGCTAAAGCAGCACAATAATATTGGTGTTTAATATTTATTTTACTACCCCAATATTTACGTGCTGCTAGAGCGGAACAAGTATGTCAGTCCATCCAAACAAAATGAGCATATGATCATGAAAATACAGTTTTGAATGAATTTCCTTAAATTTCTAGAGCAGCAAATAATGATTCGCATCTTGACTGTAGTATGTAAACCATGATGTGCTGCTACAGTACTTTAAGGCCTCAAAAATACAGGATTCATCCAATAGGGAAAAACCTCTTTACGCTTTTACTAAAAGAAAAAAAAGAGAGAACCTCTGATGTCTTAATAAACTTACCTGTAAGATTAAAAATCTATTATGGTCCAAGTCAATTCCATGGCTTCGAAGAAGAATTCCAACATCCCTAAATGTAGTCTTTTTCCCACTTACGTGATAAACAGAAGTATTATCTCTGTAGGCCGTTCTGGATACATAGAAGTTACTGTTAGGAATGACTTCATAATCATCCCCTTCCTGTTTTGAGGAAAAACAAAACCAGAAAACAATTGCTGGTATTAAGTCATAAGTTTGCTTCAAATTTCACTCAATTCATATTGAAACCAATTCTATGGATTAAGAACTTTAACTGGATATGCACAAAAGCTAACAATAGTTCTTAGAATTAATTATCTTAGCAAAGAATAGAAATAATTTTCTATTTCTAAGGAGTTCTTGGACTCCTTCCTCACAGATTACAAAAACCAAAAAGTCAAATGAACTACATCTTGAAGCCTAAAAACATACTTAACTGAGAAAAGAACTGAAGGGAAACAAGAATCCCACTGTATCCAAAACAAACTCACCCAAAATATTAAACCACCTTGATAGATTACATTAGTTCATTAAAAAAAAAGCTGCAAGGCATGATTCAAGGAAAAAGGGAGGGGATGGTAGTGAGGTGATACAGATTAATTTTTGGGGGGTGGTGGTGGCGAAAAAAAAGCTATCAATTAAAGGTAAAAAGAACTGCAAAGAACTGACAACTACATTCCCCTGTTTTTAAATTAAACAAAAAGAAATGAAGAGCAAATCTGCTTTAACATTAAAACTTGCTTTCTTTTAAAAACTATGTCATTTTGAAACCATGACTTTTAAACTTCACACAAATCAAGTGTAATTAATAAGCTACAAAATCAAATCTGATTTACTGGCTATCTACTTTCCAACCCAAACTGTATAACAGAAAAGCACTAACAAACAAAGTATATACTACCATGTAGATTTATTTAAAGCTCGTTACATTAAAATTAAAAACAAGACCTAGAGGCCAAATCACATCCTCATTTCGTTATGTAATTAGTTTTCTACATTTTTAGGTTCCAGCCAGTTTTGAACTATGAATTCCCAAAGCTGATTATTAAATAGAAGAGAAAAAAACCCAGTACCAACAGAGCCATGTAAATAACCCAAACAGGCATTTTATGTATAACTGTCTCCTTTCAGAGGAAAAGAAAAAAGTTAGCTTATCCTTCTGCTGTTTTAAAATGGTAGTTGATATGAAAGCTCTTTCATATCACACATATAGATTCCTACTAACTTTAACGTGAATTGAAATAACAGAGATGGTAAAATTAGTCAACTTACATTTTCAAGTTTAGGTAACTTATCTGAAAGCAATGAAAACATAACTTTAAAAACAAATCCAAAATTTATAATAAAAGAATGCAAAACTGGCACTCAAGATACTAGAACTGCTAAAAAGGTACTATTACGAGCTACTTATAATTCATTTCCCTGACTAAAAATTTTAATATTTTAACAGCCACCATCACACCTCAAAAAGAAAATACAATCATGTAGGCAATGAAATCAATACTGGTTCTGCTTTAACCATATACTAATTTTTACAAGCTAATTCAAGCCCAAGATAATAAAATGTGCAATGCACTGAAATCCTGTCTTCCTTACTTGAAGATGCGAATAACTAAGCAAAATCCCTTACCTTATCTATTATCTTTTGAAAATGAACAGCGACAGTGCAACTCTGAATATCTTTATGTTCATCAGAATTGTGTATTAGAACTGAGAGTTTTTTAGATCTTATTTTTTGTGCTCGATAGCCAAACACAAAAAGCATAGAATCAATAACATTGGATTTGCCACTGCCATTTGGCCCAATAATACAGGAAAATCGCTGCATAAAAAGAACAGGAAAAAAAAAAAGTTAAAAAGGTTATACTACTGATTTTAATTTAAAATTATTTAACTTGCACCAAAACTACAAGTATTTAAAAAGCTTTTGCTGCTAGAAGATAGTTTTCATAGATCATGTCTTGTATGTTACAAGTTTCAATACTTTAAATAAGATCATATTCTAATTTTGACTCAGACTTTTTACAAATTTCATTCTTAGAGTTAAAAAGAAAATATTCTTTTCAAACATAAAACTCACAAATTCTATTCAATGAGGAAAACTTTATAAAGGTACCAAAAATATAATCAGATAAACAAAAGCTAATTTCAGTAGTTAAAAGCATAGAAACCACACCATGTATGTATCAATCAGGATATACAATAACTACAAAACTGAAACAGTTTGTAATAAAGTTGCATTACCTTACAACAGCTATTTAAAAACTGTCAAATACCTTATGGAAAGGTCCCAGAATTTTTTCCCCAGCGTAAGATTTGAAGTTCTGGTTTACAATATGAGTTATCATAAGACGAGGAGCTCCAGGTTCATTGGTCATTGCAGGAGGTGGGGGAGGAGGAATGCTATTCAAAATCTCTTCTAAACTTCTATTATCAATTTCCTCACTTGGAGTTTCTAAGTCAGTCAAAGGAAAGGAAAAAAAGGGGGAGAGGGGAAGCCTGCATCAGTGCAATTTGTAGCCTGCTAATCTTTGAAGACATCATTTATGAAACCTAGGAATCTCTATTTTTCACTCAACTACAGTATTATTCACAAAGGATGACAGTCTTTAGGCTTTGTCTTATGACAAAAGAAAATTTTTGAAAGAGATGCCATCAGTCATAAAATTCTATAGAAATATACCTTTTAGGCGTCAATACACTACATCGTAATGCAAATCTGGAAAATCCACAATTACTTGAGTCCCTGCCTAACAGGTGCTCAAATCCTACGGCTCTAGATCCAATTTTCAGTATCTTTAAGCATATGGAACCCTAACTTTGGACACTGGCGAGCTCCCGTGAGTTACAGGGGTTTCATGTCACTCAATTCCTGGACTCACAAAACCTACGGCGCGTGCGGGCGTAGGAGCAAATTATCTTCTCTTTGCAATTTAAAATCACCGAGGTGAAGTTGTACGATCAAGCAACTTTTCATCATATTAACAAACAGTCACGCTGACACTGAAAAAAGTCCATTCTGGCTGACAGTGTCGATTTCCGCGGAAATATAAGACAATGAACAGAAGTTCAGAATTTTAGCTATTTACTAGCCCCCATCCCTCCAGCACCGTTAACCGAAATTTCACACTGTGGAATCTGTGAAAATCGCTTTCTTGACCTTCCGACGTCAACCCTGCAGCCCTTTTCGTCCGCGCCCTGGAATACCAACCGTCCCGGGTTGGGTGCCGGGTCTCCACGCGCTTGCCCTCGGCGTCGCGAAGGGCTACTCACCTGCGGTGGCCAGCGCCTGGCTCCTCGCGCGGCCGGGCGGCGGATCGGGCTCCGCGTCGCTGCAGGTGCTGTCCGGGGACCGCGGCGGCCCTTCCTCTCTGCGATGGGCAGTGGAGGGCTGGGTGCCTTTACGGGGCATGGTCGCTGGAGCCGAGGGAAAGCCGGGAGCAAGTCAGCCCGCGGGCCGCCGGCCGTGCCGTCAAGTTCCCCGCCGGCCCGCCACCCGTCCCACTCAGGGAAAACTTCATCCACCCGTCTCCTAGGGCTCCGTTTAAAAACCCCGCGCAACGCCAGCGAGTCCTCGGGAAAGAAGGCTCAAAAAACTCAAGTGCCAGGAAGGCGGGATTCGCCCTCCCAAGTTCTAAGCAAGTTCCTAGACGTGCTTGCGGAGCGAGCAAAGAGAGCAACTGCTTAGGTTCTAATTTTTTTAATGTCCCCCTCCACAGTGTAAATGTGTAAGAATACTGTAACGTCATTTCTAAACGAAGTTATATCCCGCACGCCGACATTTACGGACATTCCCACTCTCTCGGGGCTGGGGATCAGGGCGCACAGCTTCTTGTCTGAGTCCGTACTAGCTTTAGGTTTGAGGGGTTCTCAACTCTTCGCAGAGCAGTCGGGAACGAAGTGGCGGTTCGCCGCCCACCTCCCTCTCCTCGCCATTTAGCCCTGGGCGCGGCTGACGGCCGGGGGCTTTGAGGTCTCCCTCTACACGCCGGCCGGGGACCCGCGGCTGCGGTCGACCGCTCGAGATTTTCAAATCGGATGCCGGCAGCGCCAACTCCGCTTCCATCACCTTGGGGTGGCAGGGGTTTGTCCCTGAGGTCCGCGGCGAACCCCGCTGGACAATAAACTACGAAAGGCCACCGGTAAGGGCTCAGACCCAGTGATTAGTCCCTCGGGAGAAGAGAAACGGGCAGAGCGCCGGGACAGGGGGCGACGCCGCAGCCGATCAAGATTTCTGAGAAAAGGTCCGCGAGGGCTGAGAGGGCCCCCAGCCCCAGTGCCACGATCGACGCTTAAGTAGCTCAGAGAAGAGGCGCCCGGGAGAAGCGCGCGCGAGCTTCGACCGCCGGGGAGCGACTGAGGGGGGAGGGGTGACAGCGAGCGAAATCTCCCCGAGGCAGCCTCAGCCCAGACTTCGGCTGCTCCAGCTCAAGGCCTCTTTCCAGGCGCCTGCGGACTGGGCAGGAAGTGAGAGTGTGACAACCGATCAGGAAAAGAAGTACTTTACCTGCGGGATAGTCCACTCAGACCAAGGCTGGAAACGGTTGTACAGGCCCCCCGGGTTCCTACCGGTGTTTCGGCTCCGGGTCCTTCACTCGAAAATGGCGCCTAAAATACAAACTCGAACGGAAATTCGTTACAAACGCGCGCAATGCTTTCTGGGAACCACTAATTTGAAAAAAATGCGGCGATTATCGCCATCTTCTGATACCTTATGCGCATGCGCGAACTCCTGGCGGGACCCAAGCCGCAGGGAACGTTTTGTACTAAGTGAAAAAAAGCGAAACAATGTTTTCCGTGCCCCTACGGCAATAGCACCCTTATAAATTAAAAAAAAAACTTGCGAATTCTGAGAAAGATAAGTGGAATTCGCCCTACAATTTAAGTCAAGGACCAGTCATCCAATAACGTCCCTTTAGAAGAGGGCGGGCCCCCTGAGGGGCAGGGCCTCAGGCCCGCTCGCGTGACGCGCTGAGGGGAAGTATCGCGCGAAGAGAGAGTGAGCTTAGCTCTTAGAAGTCGCTATGGTGACAGGGCGGTCCGCTGCTTCTTGGTAACTGCTCTCAGTTCTGTGAGAAAGATCGACCCCGCTTTCCTGGAACTTAAGGTAAGTCTGTTTACTTCCAAGCGAGAGTTGAAGAAAGGATTTGGAAGTTGTGGCCTTTACTGGATTCACCTTCCCTACTTTGACAGTGTGTGCGGCGTGGAGCATTTGTTATTGCCCGTCTCACTGGGCGCTCTGGACTTAGCTTTTGGGATGCGAAGGAGGAAGCCCTGAATTTGGAGGGAGCAGAGGGGCAACACGGAGGAGAGAAGATCTGGATTGGTGAATGATCTTGTAGTGAATAGCAAATAATGATTTCGAGTTATTGGTGTTAGGTCATGAATGTCACTAGTGAAAAGGGGTTTTGAGTTTTTAAAATCATTCGACTGAAAGACTCTGTAATGGAAGAAACGATTTGCTGGTGTCGTCTGGTTATGGGGAAATTATTAATCTGCAGATATTTCTTAAGTAGCTTCTGTATACACTGCACTCTCGGGCATAATCAGGATTATTGAGCAAGTATTCCTGTTCCCAGATAATTTAGTTTTGTTAATGGGTTTTTAACTAGGAGTTTGTGGATCTGGTAGTAGGTGATTGGGGTTCAGAGAAGCTCATACCACTTCTCCACTACCCCAGCCCCCGCCCGCCCCCGGAATTGAGCACAAAATTCTGTGTGCTTGTGAATTTTTATGGGGAGTTAGTTTTTCCAGAACTTTGATCAGATTATTAAACTTGGTCTTGTCCCATCGCACTGTTAACCATTAATTGATCTGAATAAGTCCAACAAACATTTATTCAGACTTTTAAGTACTTGACTGAAAACTGGGAGCCTCTTTTATTTCCCCTTTTAACTTTTGCATACTTAGGACTTGGCATACTGAGGCCCCAATAAATCTTTATTGAGTGAATTTACATTGTCATTCTAAGTAAGAAAGTATGATTCTTGCCCTGAGGAGCAACATGTTAAGGTTCAGTGATTCTCAAGAGTTGAAGGTGTAGAAGACACTCCCCTCAGTGTAAGAATTCAGTGAGGTTGAGAGACTAAGGTGATTTGAATAAACATTGACTCAGTATTGTAATACACTTTTTAAAATTTGTAATTGAAAAAAATTATTTTCATAGGAAAAACTAAAGACAATAAAGCTCAATGAAAAATTTGGTTGGTAGGTGTACCAGAACATGCACATCAGTTCTGTTTGAAATCATCTGGAATCTTTTGGAATTTCAAGTCTGCAAAACACTACTAAACCCAAGTTGGAGAGATATTAACCCTGAAAAAAAGCAAAGACTACACCAAATTGAGCAATGTATATGGGAAACAGAGCACCATGTAGGAAAAAGATGTAACAGATAACAGAATCCCAAGTCTCATCATTAAGCTACCTACTTAGACAATGTACTCAGTTTGTCAAACTCTGTTACCAGCGTATAATACCTACCGCATAGGATCGTTTATGATTGTTCATCTAACATACACACTGCATGCATTTGATATTGCTGTGTTTATAACATTGACTTTGTTAGGGTATGTGCTAAGGTTGAATAATGGGGTGTCAAGTTAGAAGAAGGTTAGTTTATAAAGAGTCTTGAAAACCAGGTCAAGGATGTTAGAATGATAAATCTTCAAAATATTAGAAAAATTTTGAGCTATGGAGTGACTTGGTTAAAAAAAAAGTTAACAGTTATATGGGATGTGTGAAAAGAGAAAGAGACTGAGATCAAGCATGGCTTAGATTGTTACTGTCCACTTCTGTATGTAGGAGGTGAGAGGTGCCTATGCAGTAGAATGGTAAAAATCTGGACACATTTAACAGTTAATAGTCTGAGCTCTTAAAGTTAGATAGTATTCTTTGTGAATCTCTGGATTAGTGATGAGGTGATGAGAAAGATAAGTCACAAATAAATCTTAGTTTTACTACCTTTCATGGTTGTTGTAAATAATGTTTGGTCTTAGTGACTGATAAGAAATGTAATTTCAGAAAATCAATAAAGTGACCAATAGATTTAGATTTAGTTGAACCTAACCATAAATATTTTTTAAACAGAATAAATACCTTTTAAACAGGCTTAACTCAGATTGATAATGTAGAACAGACATTGATAACCAACAGCTATAGTGGAGACAAATCTAGAGTGAAAGTCAGATACTCAGAATAAGTGAAGAAGTGATCTGAGAAGAGATTAGGGTCACAAGAAGTAGACTTACTCCCTCTTGATTGATCCTTGCTAGTACTTTGCATAAAAAGGAGCTGGTTCTGTTGGGATGGACTCAAGGTAAAACCACCTTGGAAAGTATAACCAAGTCGCATCTTTCTGGTCCAAAATCATCTACTAACAGCCATTATTTATAATTAGGCAGTTCAAGAAGAGAACCCTACTTTTTGCATTTTAAAAAGTTGTACCTCATGGGAAGAAATAAGAAAAGTTCAAGGGGAAAAATAGGAATAGAATTAAAATTAACACCTGCAGTTCTTTAAGTGCATAGTTAAATTTTGTCATCATTATAATAATATGTGACAGAAGACCGAATCCAATTGTCTTGAGGAAAAAAAATAGCTTCCGTAAGCAAGAAGTTAGGTGAGTATAACTGGATTCAGCATTCAAAGAAAGAACTAGGACTGTGTTTCTTTGCTCTGCTTTATGTTCCTTTGTCTTGGCATTATTCTCAGACCTCACATAGTGGCCTCTGATAGCACCATGCTCTCCCCTTGCTGTATGGTAAGATAGTTATAGTAACTCTTGCCTTGAATCTAAACTTGAAGACCTGGAAAGTTAAGGAGAGTCTTTCTTCCCTGTCTTTTAGTTGAATAAAAGTTTCCTTCGGAAAGCTGTTTGACTTAAGCCTAGATCTCATGCTGACTCCATTGAAACCGTATGGGCTAAGAGGGAGTAAGTGGTATTCCAATAAGAAATTCTTTGTAGCTCAGAACAGAGTGAATATATGAAGGGTAATGAAACACCAGTTTTCACTACAAATAGCAAATAGTTAAGTTCTTCCTATGTTTCAGGCAATCTACTGGACATTTGTAAGATGTCTTTTTTTTTCCCCCCAATCTCATGTCTACTGTATCATTTAACATCATAACCAACCTGTGAGGTAGGTATTATTAGCCTCATTTTATATATAGAAGAAAACAGTACAGTGTTTGGAAGATCACGGAGTGAAGGTTTCAGTCAGAAGTGTGTCAAATGCAGTAGAAATTGCTAAGAGAATGAGAATGGTGGATCTTATGAAAAAATAACATTTATTAGTTTTTTTAAATGCAGAAATGCTTAAAGAAGAAAGCAAAACTAAGCCATGAACATATCATTCAGATATTCCTATATTAAAACTATAAATGTATGGATAAAATATTATGAACATGATAACTTCAAACAGTATAGAATAGTAAGAAATGAGGATTAAAAAATTCCCTTTTCATACCAGTGTCTCTACCCTTACAAAGCCTCCATTAAATGTCTTGCACATCTTTTGAGAAAAATATTTTAGTATGCATTAATGAGTATATATCTTCTCCCCTCCTATTTTTTTTTTATCACAAAAGAGATTGAGTTACATAATACTGCTGTATACTTTGTTTTTGTCATTTAAGATATTATAAACATCTTTCTGTATCGATGTATATAGATTCATCTCATTTTTAAAATAGCTGTACAGTATTCTAGTTTGTCAGTTGAATGGATTTTTTCTCTGCTAGTTGAATTAAAAGGATGAATTAAAGATGACTACTTATTTTTAATTTTGTGAATCACATGGTTTATTGGCTCAAAGTTATTAGGCCATCCTGGATTATAAATACAACCAATATGAATAAGACTAAAGTATAGCTAGCTCTACTTACAGCTAGAATTGCAAGGAAATGTGAATACCACTCCTTATACATACCTGGGAAGCCCCAATACATATACTTCAAATACGTACAGGAGTTGGGATAGGGTGGGGGTTGGAGGTCTTTAGTGATTGAACGATACTGCCAACCCTGTTTCCATTGTTTATTAGGTGTTTGAATCTGTCCCTGGAAATAGTGCATCTTCCTCTGCCTTCCCTGTTATATGAGAGATCCCAACTCTAGTCTACAAGTGGTTCTATGATGGAACCAATCTGAGTAAAGATCTGCTTCTCTCTCACTCCTGTCTTTACTGGAAAAGAGACTTAGGAGTCTAATCAGAGGTATCAATTTAGAAAACTGTTGATAAGAATAATACTTTTAAAAACAGAGCCTTGGGTAATTGTCAGCAAACCATTAATTTCAACTGTTAGTATCAGTACCCATGGGTTAGCCAGTATGCAAATGACCCAAACAGAACCTGTTGGAAACAAAGTTGTGATCTAATGCTTGCATTTGTTATCTGTCCTTCATATTCTTATTCACTTCTGAGGCTCTCTGTTATGTTTTATCTATATATATATTCTTGTTGACAAGTCATACCTTCCCTCTTTCCCTCCTAAAATTTTTCTCATTTTCTTAGTGCTTTTGCCTTTTAGTTTTTGTTCTTAAATCTAATTTTCTTTCTTTCTTTCTTTCTTTTTGTAAACTATCTTACCTTTTTAAAGTGTACCATTCAGTGGCATTACATACCTTCATATTGTTGTACTACTTTCACCTCCATCCATCCACAGAACTTTTTTCCTCTTGCAGAACCGAATCTCTATCCTCATTCTTCCTTCCTGCCAGGTAATCACCATTCTACTTTTTGTATCTCTGTATTTGACTACTTTAGGTATTTCATATAAGAGGAATTACATAGTATCTGCCCTTTTGTGACTGCTTTCATTTAGCATAATATTAAGTCTAATTTTTAACATTCTTAATTCTATTCCACATTAAAAACACATGTATCTGGAATATGAGTGTATAATCTCTGATAAATATTTAAATTCTGGTTTTTGATAGTACTGTATAGAATTCTGTAATAAACAAGCTTGTACAGTTTGTATATGTCTCTTGGTATACATTTACATGTACTGATATATGACAAATTCCTATGACTAGGAATTCTTCGCAGGGTAAATTCCTTATATATACTTACTTCAAATCAGTATCTTCTAACTCAAAATATGACATAGATGTGTTAGATTGGCAGAACCTAGGTAATTTGCCTGTGTCCTAGCTATAAGGAGGGCTACAGAGGAAATAATTTTTTATTTGTAAGGTAGGAGATTCCCCAGAGCTGAAGAAGGAAATCAAAAGTGTTGAGAGGTGGGGCGAAAAAGAATCAATAACCATTATTACCAATTTCCTGCTCTACAGTAATGTATGTGACTATGTTTCTCTATGCCAGTGCTGAGTTCTGGATGTTTTGTATTTGGTCACTTTGACAACAGGAAATGGTCTCTAGTTTTTTTCATTTTCATTTCTTTAATTAAAATTAAGGCTGTGCCTTATTTCATGTTTTTGATTGCCCACTGACCATCCTTATTTATGTTTTTATGAACTGTCAGTCTACAAATGAAGTACTCCTTTATCAGTGTCCTTGATCAGATGACTTCTTGGGACCATGCTGTCTTAGTTATCTTGTGTTTCTGTTGTATTGCCAATTGATCCCTGTCCACTGATTCCTTCTCCTTTGCCCCAAAACATAGAGACTAGTGTGACAGGAGCAGTTTGAGTGAAAAGAGAGGAAACAGGAGATGAGGTCAGAGAAATGATGTGTCTATTAGGAATCTCTGGAGAAAGAAGAGGTAATGTTGAAGCCTGTAGTCTTAGAGCTGGAAACTCAGGCAGAGTTACATGTGCTCCTAGCAAGACTTCCCTTTTTTCTCTTATGGAACTTTTCCTCAGCACCACAAACCTCCTAAGAAAACCATTCCAGGAAGAAGACAATTCAAACTGATTATCCGCCTTCCTTTATTTGACCATGGGAACTATTCCATCATTCATTACATCCCTGTTTACCTCAGTTTCCACATTCAAGACTATTAATCCCCTGCATTAGTTCACTATTAAGTTTAACTACTGATGACACTAACTTAAACATGATAAAACTTTATTTTCTATCACTTCAAGGTTAGATAGGACTGGTAGGACTCTATAAGGTCAAGAATCTTGGTTCCTTCTGTTTTATTGCTGCATTATATATGTCTTGATGCATGGCAGGGACCATGTTATTATTTTCCAAGTTTTAATTTGCCAATTATGTTGATTTATATTGCTTTTATAGGAGGTAATTCATTTATTTTTCATATTGTCACTGTGGGTAACCATTACTGTTGGATAGTGTTATCTACTGCCCCCACCACAAGATATAAATCCCAGATTGGACCATGAAGTTGATGATTTTGTAATATCCCCATTGGGTTTAAGAATTGTTGATGTCCTATGTGGTTCCACCCAGTTTTTAGGCCAGTTAAGAAACATAATCTTTATTTTGGATGGCTAAGAAAGCAGCAAAAATTTAGATTCTTCTACCACAGAGGCAGGGAAGAATGAAGAAGGAGAGCTGCCTTTTTTTTTCCATTTCCCACCATCTGTCCTAAACTTAGCTCTTCCCCATCTAAATCCTACCACTCTACCTTTTGGAACTCACAGTATGTCACTGACCAAATCTATGTTCTCAGTGTTTTGGAGTAAACATTATAGTTTTGTCTTTTAACTTCTTAGTCTTATTTAAATCTGGTTGTTTCCTAAGAAAACTACTTTCCTCTTGGCTGTTTCAAATTGAGGCAGTTTTGGATTTCAAACCTCCATGTGTCAAAGGACCTTGTTTCTCATTAGGGTTCTGCACAATTGATTGTGTTTCTCTTTCCTCTTGTCCCTTTGAGACAAGTCTTATGAGATCAAACCATTCTCTTCTTTGCCTTTTTGCAATCATCTACAGATCTCTTTGCTGTTTTTTCTTCAGTGAATAGTATTTTAGCATCTGGGTACTGTGTCTATCTCCACCACTGTTCTTGTCATTATTCTCAGTGATTTAACATCCCCAAATCAATCCTTTGTTTCTCTGTCCTCTCAGTTTCTTGACCTTGGCCACCCACTTTGACAGTCTTTACCTACCTCATCATTAACAATATCTATACTTTCCCAAAATCTGTTTTAAGTATCTCATTGTCTGTCTGTCTCCTCTTGTTTTTCTCTAGCTTACTTCCTCTAGAATCTTAATGCTGACGGTTCCTCAGACTTCAGTAGGACTTCTAGGCTGTTGAAGCTACCACCTGTTCAAGTTCTGCTGGGTAGTCCCATCCCATGGCTTTGAATATAACCTTTGTCCTGATAACCCTCAAACTGAGGTCTCAGTGATATCTCCAGCTCTGCCCTCTCTGTTAACTCCAGACTCGTATATCTAATTTCTCCTTGAATTTGTCATTCAGATATCTAAAGTCACCTTAAAGTTAGCCAACCCAAAACAGGAATTTTATATCCCTTCCAACCTGTTCCTCCATTCAGTTCAGTTCAGTTGCTCAGTCGTATCTGACTTTTTGGGACCCCATGAACTGCAGCATGCCAGGCCTCCCCGTCCATCACCAACTCCCGGAGTTCACTCAAACTCATGTCCATTGAGTCAGTGATGCCATCTAACCATCTCATCCTCTGTCGTCGCCTTCTCCTGCCTTTATTCTTTCTCAACATCAGGGTCTTTTCAAATGAGTCAGCTCTTCACATCAGGTGGCCAAAATATTGGAGTTTTAGCTTCAACATCAGTCCTTCCAATGAACACCCAGGACTGATTTCCTTTAGGATGGATTGGTTGGATCTCCTTGCAGTCCAAGGGACTCTCAAGAGTCTTCTCCAACACCACAGTTCAAAAGCATCAATTCTTCGGTGCTCAGCTTCTTTATAGTCCAACTCTCACATCCATACGTGACCACTGGAAAAACCATAGCCTTGACTAGATGGACCTTTGTTGGCAAAGTAATGTCTCTGTTTTTAAATATGCTGTCTAGGTTAGTCATAACTTTCCATTAGTCTTTTTCATTTCAGGAAATGGCAACTCCATTGTGCCTGTTGAAACTTGAGTCATTTTGGTTCCTCTTTCTCTTAAACCAAATTCATCAACGAATCCTGTATAATTTTATTTCAAAATATATTCAGGATATGACTCATTCATATCATTTGTATCCCTACTGCCTTCCTCATCAATCCACTTTTGTTCTCTCCTGGGTTATTGAAATCCTAGCTGGCCTCTTTGCTTCCAGTCTTGCTCATTTTTGCTTTTTTTTTTTTCTTGTTATACCATCTGTAGTATTCTCCATAGTGATATTTTAAAACTGTATGTCAGATAACATCACTCCACTGGCTTCTCTGTTTATTCAGAAGAAAAAAGAGAAACTTTTATTGTGGTTTTCCAACCTTTATGTGATCTGTGTCCCTCCCTCTTCTTCCCCAGTTTCCTGCCATCCTCTTCACTCACTCTGTATTGGCCATAACTGGCCTTAGCTTTAACAGCTTTACTAGCTACTGTATTTAGCAGAATTTGAAGGATAAATGTAGGATCAGGAAAATTAGTTTTGGAGCTATGATAGTACTTGAGGATGATGGTGGCTTTAGACTTATGTTAGAGATACTGAGAAGTGGCCAGATTTGGAGTATGTTTTGGTAGTTTGGTGATCAGGATTTCCTGGGGACAGTTTTTCCTCTTAAGCCCCGTGAATGTTGACTCATGCTAGATCAAAGACAATTATAAATGATTTTTAGTAGCAGAAGCATAGTGCTCCTGTCTGCTTCCTGTATAAAGTTGCAAAATAGATTATTTGATACTCTAGAAATTTTCTGTTATTTCCCCTCCCATGCCACTTACCACTGACTAGTCAGATCCTTGGTCATCAATCCCTTTGGGCAGCTG
Organism: Neotragus pygmaeus; assembly: GCA_006410875.1. NCBI lineage: Eukaryota > Metazoa > Chordata > Mammalia > Artiodactyla > Bovidae > Neotragus > Neotragus pygmaeus. Next base: position 157,044 of record SJYV01008730.1, read on the forward strand.
AAAACACCCTAGTGCACCCCTCAGGCAGCTTTGCACTTCCCTGAATTGGCTGTGCTCTAATTTGTTGTTGTTGTTCAGTTGCTAAGTTGTGTCCTACTCTTGCGGCTCCCATGGACTGCAGCATACCTGGCTTCCCTGTCCACTGTCTCCCTGAGTTTACTCAAATTCATGTCCATTGAGTCAGTGATGCTATCTCAACATCTCATCCTCTGCTGCCCGCTTCTTCTTTTGCCTTCAGTCTTTCTCAGCGTCAGAGTCTTTCCCAATG
>SJYV01008730.1:157702-173508 GCA_006410875.1 Neotragus pygmaeus
ATCAGGGTCTTTTCAAATGAGTCAGCTCTTCACATCAGGTGGCCAAAATATTGGAGTTTTAGCTTCAACATCAGTCCTTCCAATGAACACCCAGGACTGATTTCCTTTAGGATGGATTGGTTGGATCTCCTTGCAGTCCAAGGGACTCTCAAGAGTCTTCTCCAACACCACAGTTCAAAAGCATCAATTCTTCGGTGCTCAGCTTCTTTATAGTCCAACTCTCACATCCATACGTGACCACTGGAAAAACCATAGCCTTGACTAGATGGACCTTTGTTGGCAAAGTAATGTCTCTGTTTTTAAATATGCTGTCTAGGTTAGTCATAACTTTCCATTAGTCTTTTTCATTTCAGGAAATGGCAACTCCATTGTGCCTGTTGAAACTTGAGTCATTTTGGTTCCTCTTTCTCTTAAACCAAATTCATCAACGAATCCTGTATAATTTTATTTCAAAATATATTCAGGATATGACTCATTCATATCATTTGTATCCCTACTGCCTTCCTCATCAATCCACTTTTGTTCTCTCCTGGGTTATTGAAATCCTAGCTGGCCTCTTTGCTTCCAGTCTTGCTCATTTTTGCTTTTTTTTTTTTCTTGTTATACCATCTGTAGTATTCTCCATAGTGATATTTTAAAACTGTATGTCAGATAACATCATTCCACTGGCTTCTCTGTTTATTCAGAAGAAAAAAGAGAAACTTTTATTGTGGTTTTCCAACCTTTATGTGATCTGTGTCCCTCCCTCTTCTTCCCCAGTTTCCTGCCATCCTCTTCACTCACTCTGTATTGGCCATAACTGGCCTTAGCTTTAACAGCTTTACTAGCTACTGTATTTAGCAGAATTTGAAGGATAAATGTAGGATCAGGAAAATTAGTTTTGGAGCTATGATAGTACTTGAGGATGATGGTGGCTTTAGACTTATGTTAGAGATACTGAGAAGTGGCCAGATTTGGAGTATGTTTTGGTAGTTTGGTGATCAGGATTTCCTGGGGACAGTTTTTCCTCTTAAGCCCCGTGAATGTTGACTCATGCTAGATCAAAGACAATTATAAATGATTTTTAGTAGCAGAAGCATAGTGCTCCTGTCTGCTTCCTGTATAAAGTTGCAAAATAGATTATTTGATACTCTAGAAATTTTCTGTTATTTCCCCTCCCATGCCACTTACCACTGACTAGTCAGATCCTTGGTCATCAATCCCTTTGGGCAGCTGAAAACACCCTAGTGCACCCCTCAGGCAGCTTTGCACTTCCCTGAATTGGCTGTGCTCTAATTTGTTGTTGTTGTTCAGTTGCTAAGTTGTGTCCTACTCTTGCGGCTCCCATGGACTGCAGCATACCTGGCTTCCCTGTCCACTGTCTCCCTGAGTTTACTCAAATTCATGTCCATTGAGTCAGTGATGCTATCTCAACATCTCATCCTCTGCTGCCCGCTTCTTCTTTTGCCTTCAGTCTTTCTCAGCGTCAGAGTCTTTCCCAATGAGATCAGCTCGTCACATCAGGTGGCCAAAGTATTGGAGCTTCAGCACCAGTCCTTCAGGTGAATATTCAGGGTTGATTTCCCTTAGGATTGACTGGTTTGATCTCCTAGCAATCCAAGGGACTCTCAAGAGTCTTCTCCAATACCAAAGTTCAAAAGCATCAATTCTTTGGCACTCAGCATTCTTTATGGTCCAACTCTCACATTCATACATGACTACAGGAAAAACCATAGCTATTCACTTATTCTCTATTCATTCTCACATCAGAATGCACATATACTTCATGCATATGATCTCTGCTCAATAGGATGTACAAAGAAGTGTTTTTTGAGCAAGAGAGAATCTTCCCAGTGTTAGGATATCACCCTCCTCTTTCTCTGATTCCTTGGCACTGAACTTCTGTTGCAAATTACTTTCTCATGAAAAACATACTGTCTTTACTGTCTATATGGGATAATGATTTCTTTTGGTAAGGAATGATTCCTAATTATTATGGATTTCAGCAGTTGGAGATATTTTGATGTAGGATACACCATGCCTTTGCCCTAAAGATCTTTAAAGTTTCTGGTTAAAATTGTATATTTACACACATGAACTCTTGTCTATTATGTTGTTTCTCATTTCCAAAAGCAACAGTTTATCTGCCTTTATTCTTTGAAAATCCGTATAAGCTGGGTGAATTTGAAACACCAGCATGTTTTTACTTTTTTCCCCCTCTAGTTAAAGGAGATCTGATAGAAGGGAGGAAGTAGTTTCAAGAAAGGTGCTAAAACTCCTAGGAACCAAAGTGAGCCTTAGAAGTGTGACTAGGAGAGATTATTTTCTTGATCTGGCTGCTATACACAGGTTATACTTCAGAAGTTTTACATAAATTTCCTTAAGTGAACTGGAGAAGGGAGAGAGAAGATTTCTGACTCTAACTGTATATTAACTGGATAAAAAACTTCAGATTTTTTTCTATGGTCTTAACTTTCTACTCATCCTCACAAATTTATGAGTAAGTGAAAAAGGTGCTTTGAGATATAGCTGTATTTCTGCTAAGCTAAGTCACGTCAGTCGTGTCTAACTCTGTGCGACCCCATAGACAGCAGCCTACCAGGCTCCCCTGTCCCTGGAATTCTCCAGGCAAGAACACTGGAGTGGGTTGCCATTTCCTTCTCCAATGCATGAAAGTGAAAAGTGAAAGTAAAGTTGCTCAGTTGTGTACAACTCAGCGACTCCATGGACTGCAGCCTACCAGGCTCCTGTGTCCACGGGATTTTCCAGGCAAGAGTACTGGAGTGGGTTGCCATTGCCTTTTCCGTAGCTGTATTTAGCACCTTGCTAATCTAAAAGCCTTCTCAGTTTGGGAGAATGAGAAGTTACCTAAGACAGGACCACTGAATTCTTACCTATCACTAAACACCTCCTTTGATGTAGTTAGCAGTAATTTTCTACTTGGTGAAGAGGATTTTTTTCCTTTAATTACACTTTCGTTTATTTTTTTTCTCTAGGTTAGTAATATGATTCAAAGAATCCCATAACTGTAAATTAGATTCAAACAATTTAGCATTTTCTTCAGTTTATCTTTTGATAGCATGTTATTTGTGAGAGTGTAACTCTTGTTTTTCTAAGTTTTTGTTTGCCAGTTACATTGTGATTTTTATATTTTTTTTGTAAGGAATTTGTTACCTCTTTCTTAGATAACTTGCTTATTTTTCACTTTGCCACCATGGCAGCCATAACTGGTGGCAGTCTGTTTATCTCCAATAGAATGTAAATCTCAGATTTGATCACTAGGTTGATGATGTCATAGTATTCCCATGTGGGTTCAATAATTAAATCCCATAAAAATGTATCTTAGTCTTTGATGAGACCTTTGGAATTTATTTTAATGTATATCCATTCACTGGAAAAGGCCAATTTTCATTCCAACCCCAAAGAAAGGCAGTGCCAAAGAATATTCAAACTACTGCACAATTGTACTCATCTCACACACTAGCAAAGTAATGCTCAAAATTCTCCAAGCCAGTCTTCAACAATACATGAAGCATGATTTACTGGATTTAGAAAAGGCAGAGGAACCAGAGATCAAATTGCCAACGTCTGTTGGTTCATTGAGAAAGCAAGAAAGTTCCAGAAAAACATCTACTTCTACTTTATTGACTACACCAAAGTCTTGACTGTGTGGATTGCAACAAACTGTGGAAAATTCTGAAAGAGATGGGAGTACCAGACCACCTGACCTGCCCCCTGAGAAATCTGTATGCAGGTCAAGGAACAACAGAACTGCACATGGAACAACAGACTGGTTCCAAATCGGGAAAGGAGTACGTCAAGGCTGTATATCGTCACTCTGCCTATTTAACTTATATGCAGAGTGTTTCATGAAATGTCAGGCTGGATGAAGCACAAGCTGGAATCAAGATTGCTTGGAGAAATATCAATAACCTCACATACACAGATGACACCACCCTTATGGCAGAAAGCAAAGAAGAATTAAAGAGCCTCTTGATGGAAGTAAAAGAGGCAAGTGAAAAAGTTGGCTTAAAGCTTAACATTCAGAAAACTAAGATCGTGGCATCCGGTCACATCACTTTGTGACAAATACATGGGGAAACAGTGAGAAACTTTATTTTTGGGGGCTCCAAAATCACTGCAGATGGTGATTGCAGCCATGAAATTAAAAGACTAGCTGTGACCAACCTAAACAGCATATTAAGAAGCAGTGACATTACTTTGCCAACAAAAGTCTGTCTTGTCAAAGCTATGGTTTTTCCAGTAGTTATGTATGGATGTGAGAGTTGGACTATAAAGAAAGCTGAGTGCCGAATAATTGATGCTTTTCAACTGTGGTGTTCGAAAAGACTCTTGAGAGTCCCTTGGACTGCAAGGAGCTCCAACCAGTCCATCCTAAAGGAAATTAGTCCTAAATATTCACTGGAAGGACTGTTGCTAAAGTTGAAGCTCCCATAGTTTAAAAAATCTTTTGATTAGGCCTCAAGACAGCCCTTGGAAATTATTTACCTGGCCAGATTTACTGACATTCTGTACTTGTAGGACTGTTTAAGGCAGGTTGTAGAGAACCTCTGAAGTCCCACCTAAAGCCTCCAGTCACCCATTGGCTGAATTAGTCCACTGACTAGTTTTCTTCCTCTTTCTATGTATTTGATGCCAGCAGGATTGAAAGTGCTTCAGTCATTGGGGTGCTAAGGACCAATGTTTTGTTTGCTTTTAATTTTTTGTGTGTATGTATTTGTTTTTAATGTGTATTCTGTATTTTCCTCCTTTTATTTTTACAGTGAATTCAATCAGGTGGCATTTAAAAAATTTTGCTGGAAGGTGGAGACATGAGACTGAAGATATCTCTTTTGAAAGAACCAAAGCATATCCTTTTAATACTTATAAACCTTATTGTGATCTCCTTATTGTAGTATTATTAAAAGTTTTCTTCTATTTTATAGTGTAGTTAGAGAATGGATTTTTTAATTCATTCCTTTAATGATAGTTTTGTAAATTATTTCTGAAATATTTGAGGTCATATGTTGCAGGTATTTTTCCAAAGCAAATTATTTGTGCTAAATCTTACTTTCAAATATTTATTAACTTTTTTCTTACTTTACTTTAGTACTACTGTACTTTTAAGTACATAAAAAACGGTTTTTGTTTAGTCTAAAATCTTAAAAAGAAGTTTTGGTTTTTTTTTTAGAAAAATCAAGTAATTTCTCTGAATAAGACCTTAGTATGTTTTCACTGAATTCTGTTCTGTTTTTTCATACTCCTAATAAAATGGAGGGTAAGCTGGGNTCTTTCACTTTCATCAGGAGGCTCTTTAGTTCTTCACTTTCTGCCATAAGGGTAGTGTCATCTGCATATGTGAGGTTATTGGTATTTCTCCAGGCTCTCTTGGTTCCAGCTTGTACTTCATCCAGCCCAGCATTTCTCATGATGTACTCTGCCAGAGCAATATCCAGAATATACAGTTTTAAGAAAAGGTGCGGTTGAGACCATCTATATGTGTATATGACTGAACCCCATTAAAGTGTTTATATAAAGTTTAAATAAGAGTGGCAAACAGGTATGGAGATCCACTCAGCTTTCTGCCACCCAAGAAAAGCCTTGTATAGAAGTTCCCTTGCTTATTAAATGTGCCACCTACCAATTCGATTGATCTTCCTGATTCTTTGGTCTCTCTTTGCTCTCTGTGTAGGAGGCTAGTTTCAGATTTTCTTCGGGTAGCTCCTAAATTTGATGAACCAACAATTGGTGAGCCAATCGGGAGACCAAAGAAGTGAGCCTTGAGAAAGAGACATCAGCCGGGGGAAGTCTGGAGTTGGCCACTGACCTCTGTGTGGGAAGGGGTGGCGCATATGTTAGTTAGATGATAACGGATTTTGTGTGTGTACAGGATGCACAGACACAGCAAAGGAGGAAAGCACATGGCTGTGCAGGGGGCTGGCCTCTACCGTGGGCTGGTTGCTGGCCACCAATGCCCGACTAGAGGCTGAAGCCCAGGTCAGAAAGCAGGAAGAAGGGCTGCTATTAGACAACGATGTGTGGATGTCCATTACTCTGCTAGCTGTAAGGCTGGCAGACAAGATAGGAGAGAAGGATAAGAGATCTTAACGTGCCATTTGCAAAGACAGAAGTGCTCAACCTAGAGGCTAGGTGATAAACTCTCAAAAAACTAAAGGCACAGGCACAACCATAAAGTTTTTGGTAGTCATATGATCAAATAAAATCTGCATTGTCCCACAAACTATGATTGACAAGATGCAAGCCTATCCAATCTGTAAGAGCACACAGTGCAAGCCTTTGTGGATGTGGGGGTTTGGGAAGACTTTTATTCCCTACTGTTTTGATGCCTCCATCCCTCATGCTGCCTGGTAAAGAAAGGGCATATGTGGGACTGGGGATCAGAGTGATAAGTCACCTTTGACAAATGAAAAATACTAACGAAATGGATAAAAGTTCTAGGCATGTTCCAAGCCGGGCTACCGTTTAAATTAGATGTGTTTGTGATTTATAAAGGTATGGATTGGGCACTGAGATCCCGTTGTCCCACTGTAAGCTGGACCTACTGAAACATGCTATACCTGGAATAGAATATGCACCATTGAAAGATGGGGAAAAAGGAGGGTCCTGATCTAGAACATCCCACCTTCAGCACATCTCCAGATGCCTGACAGTGCTGCCTCCCCTGGCCAATATGTATGGTATGTGCAACCAGGTCAAATTCTTAAAGCTGCAGTCACACTAAGGATCAGGCCACATGTGTAATTCTTAAAAGGAAAAGACTTTCCCATTAAGATTTCTCTTAAAATCTTTCTTTTGCCCTTATTCATCTACTGCTCCTCTGTTTACTGGTCACAGGATAAACAAAAAATATGGAAATACTTTTATACAGTGAGCCCACTCGTATGCCCAACAAAGGAATCAATCCAACTGTTGGATATTGTGGGAAGGGGCCCCTTTCTAGCTAATCAGGATTACTGTGGTGGCAGTGCCATTCTGGGGAGAGAACTGGAAGGCCATAAAGCAGTACATAAGGTAGAACAAGCTAGGGCTAGTGGTCTTAGTTCATCTGGCGTTACCAGTATGTGATCCGGAGACCTGGCCTGTGGCACGGATATCAACAAGTCTGGGCATGGGTATTCTTTTTCTGTCAGTCAAACTACACAGTCAAGCCATCAAACTGCTGACCAGAAGGGTCCGAAAAATACCACCACTAGCGTCAGGGGTGACTAACACTCAGGTTTAGGATAGTTTCCTGTGGCTCACGCTGGGTTATTGACATTTGAACATCTGCATCCCCATGCTGGGAACAGATGAATCACTCTCGACGGAACCAACACTGTTGTACTAGGAATATGGGATGGATATCACCAGAACAGTGTGGTCATGCCATCACATGGAAGGATAGTGACCTGTTTGGCACTGACTGGTTGTGACACCCAGCTGTTTGTTGGAGAGCCCAAAAAAAAACTGGTGGTTGTCTGGCACAAATCTTTGGACATGGCTTCCACCAGGGTGGTTGGGCCACTGTGCTCTATCCTGGTCTTCCCTGGGGACTGGGGAGACTCCCTCCCCACCCAAAAGTAACAAAAATGGTCACCCTCCTTCTCCTCTAGGCCGGATGAGCACATTGTTTTCCATGCTACAGTCACTTGGCTACTACTGTCTTTGTTCCCTTCATTGGCCTGAGGATGTTAGAGCACACATACAAAGCCCTCCCTGAATTCACTCAGCAAACCTTAAATGAAAGCCTGTTTTTACTGAACAATGAAATGTCTAATGAAAAACACTGTCCTTCAAAACTGGATGGCCTTGGATATTATTACTGTCTGGAAGGGAGGCACCTGTGCCATTATAGGAACAGAATGTTGTTGTGTGTTCATACCTAATGAGTCTGATTATCTTTATTAAATCACACGAGGAAACGCATGAAAGCTATGTGATCTGACCATCACCCTCCACCACCATCCTAGGGGGCTTAATCAATCAGTGGTCCAAATAATCATGGGGCTTTTGGTGAAAAACAGTTACTTATTTGGGAAGCATTATCTTTTCCTGCATTTTCTCTTGCATATGCCCATACGGCTTCTGTGGAATCTGCATCCAATGCAGCCTGAGAGTTGCCAAATGAGCCACCTTTCTGCTAGTGAAACCCTCTGCTGACCACTCAGGGCACAGAAATGCAAAAAAGCCAAATGACTGTCTGAGGAGGCCTTACAAATAGCTGTGAAAAGAAGAGAAGCAAAAAGCAAAGGAGAAAAGGAAAGATATAAGCATCTGAATGCAGAGTTCCAAAGAAGAGCAAGGAGAGATAAGAAAGCCTTCCTCAGTGATCAATGCAAAGAAATAGAGGAAAAGAACAGAATGGGAAAGATTAGAGATCTCTTCAAGAAAATTAGAGATACCAAGGGAACATTTCATGCAAAGATGGGCTCGATAAAGGACAGAAATGGTATGGACCTAACAGAAGCAGAAGATATTAAGAAGAGGTGGCAAGAATACACAGAAGAACTGTACAAAAAGGAGCTTCACAACCGAAATCATCATGATGGTGTGATACTCACCTAGATACTCATCCGGGAATGTGAAGTGAAGTGGGCCTTAGAAAGCATCACTACAAACAAAGCTAGTGGAGGTGATGGAATTCCAGTGGAGNGTCTTTCCCAAAGGGTCAGTTCTTTGCATCAGGTGGCCAAAGTATTGGAGTTTCACCTTCAGCATCAGTCCTTCCAATGAATATTCAGGACTGATCTCCTTTAGGATAGCACCTTCCTAAGGGGTTCACAAGGAGGAGCGCACTCTATCAGGTTTTTGACTTTGGATTCCATTGTAATCACAGTAGGGATATACCCTTAGGGAGAGATTTTCTCTGCGGTTCCAATTTAGAAATGGCTAGCTTGCATCCCCAGCTTTGAATTTTAACTCTTGAAGGCCCACACCTGACCTCTCAGGAATGAGCCACACCAGAGACTCAGAGCTACCTATCATGGGCTTGCCCAGACCTGTCTGAGGGCAAAGAAGAAAGAAGCAAGGCCTCTGACCTTGAGAAGCAGATCTGGGGCTGTAGAAGCAGGAGATAAGCACAGCCAGGCTCAGCGGGAGAGAGACAGCCCCATGTGCTCCAGGTCCCACAGGCTCCTGGAGCTGGTTAGGAGGAAGAGGGGTGGGATGGGAATGTAGTGGAATCCTTCTGATTGTGGAGGGCTGCCCGAGTCAAGGAGACAGGCTGGAGGTTGCCAGTTTAACATGGCACACATATTTACTTTCACTGTTCTCTGGAGTTCCAGTATAATGACATAAAGGCATTAAAAAAAATACTTATCCACTGGGACAAGGAGACCATGTGAGGCCATGACAGCAGATCTGGAGAGTCAACCACATTCTGGAAGCTGGAAAGCAGATGGTGAGTGGGGACCGATTTAAGAAACCCGAGAGATTAAAACCTGACAATTTAGGGGGAGCCAGGTGGCTCAGACGGTAAAGTCTGCCTGCAATACGGGAGATCTGGGTTTGATCCCTGGCTCAGGAAGATTCCCCTGGAGAAGGGAATGGCTACCCACTCCAGGATTCTTGCCTGGAGAATTCCATGGGCAGAGGAGCCTGGGTGGGCTACAGTGCAGGAGGGTCACAAAGAGTCAGACATGACTGAGTGACTAACACTTTCGCTTTCATCAGGACACAAGACAATTTAAGATCCTCAGGAAGCTCAGGGGTTGGAGGAACCAGGAATCTCCAAAGGCCAAGACGCAGAGCAGTAAAACTGGAAAGACTGGTTAGTAACTGTCTGTGGGACGACTGGATCTCTCCTAGCACAGCTGGCAGAGGCAGGACATGACCCCTCCCCTCTGGAGCAGAAGTCTGCCTCTCAGGAGAGAGAGAATGGCCTGAGAGGATGCTCTTGCAAGGCTCAGCAAGGGCCGGGAATGGAGCAGGTCCTTGGTGAGCTGTTGCTGCCATTCTATTCAGTTGGCCTCTCTTTGTCTCTAATTTTCTTCTTGGAGTCAGAAAGAGGCTGAAAGACATGAGGCAGAAGAGGTCACATGGGGGGCAAAGGCTGACTGCCTGGTAATATCCTCTCCAGCTAGTCACATGCCTTCTTCACACACTAGGTTATTTGCTTTTTAATATCTACTATCTTCTTCTTCAGTAACAATCTCTTTTGGATAGCTATCTTGTTCCTAGCTCCAAGGTATTTTCCAGTGTCTTTTGCAATGTATCAATAACCTCAGATATGCAGATAANGGAGATCAACCCTGAGATTTCTTTGGAAGGAATGATGCTAAAGCTGAAACTCCAGTACTTTGGCCACCTCATGAGAAGAGTTGACTCATTGGAGAAGACTCTGATGCTGGGAGGGATTGGGGGCAGGAGGAGAAGGGGACAACAGAAGATGAGATGGCTGGATGGCATCACGGACTTGATGGATGTGAGTCTGAGTGAACTCCGAGAGATGGTGATGAACAGGGAGGCCTGGCATGCTGCAGGCATGGGTTGGCAAAGAGTCAGGCACGACTGAGCGACTGAACTGAACTGAACTGAATCCTGCAACAGATTAGAGTAGATCTTTCATTCCTTTTAATCTGTTAGGTGTCTTTCTGCATCTTTTGGCCTTGTTTATAGAATCTTTTGTAACACATTAAAAAATTGTTCATGTATTAAATCTTTCTTTTTTTTTTCTTTTGGCACCTGGGTTTCTTATCCTGCTTTCCATTCTTCTTACAACTGTTTTCTTTTCCTTATATGGAAAAAATATGAAAGTCATACATGAAAAAATCGGTTTTGAAGCTTGAAACATTTGGCCCTTTTTTATACTGTTCTTATAATCTGCATCTGCAAGATATTGTGTTTGTTAAAACTGAAGGCTTTTGTGTGTTTTATGTCTCCTTAATATGGTGACACATCAAGAATTAGTAAGCTGTGTGGGCTGGACTACTGCTGAAGAACTATATTCATGTAGTGATGATCACCAGATAGTGAAGTGGAACTTGTTAACCGGTGAAACAAGTCAAATAGTAAAGCTGCCTGATGATATTTACCCAATAGACCTTCATTGGTTTCCAAAAAGTTTAGGCATAAAGAAACAAACTCAAGCAGAAATCTTTGTCCTCACAAGTTCTGATGGTAAGTTTTTAATAAACATTATTTGCTCATCTTTGTTTTTAGAAGACACTGCTTCTTAGTATGACTTATGTTTTGAGTTGTTTGTCTGTTTCCTATGTGGTCAGTTGTTCTGTGTATAGACTATAAGACCAACTGTAATAGAAGAAAGCGAGTTAAACTGGCATATACTGAAATCGAGTGTGAACCTTGAGCTTTACTTTTTCTGTGTTCACAGATATTGTTGTGCTTTTAACAGTTTTGGTTTCTAATTTCTTAAAGTTTAACTGTGTAAAATAACCACACTAAAAATAGGTATAACACACATTCATTTAGTAAGGTCTTTATTAAATAAAGTCTTTATTTTCTAGTACATGCTAATTTGGGCTTCCCAGATGGCACTAGTGGTAAAGAACCCACCTGCCAATTCGGGAGATGTAAGAGATGCAGGTTGGATCCCTGGGTTGGGAAGATCCCCTGGAGAAGGACATGTCAACCCACTCCACTATTCTTACCTGGAGAATCCAATGGACAGAGGAGCTTGGCAGGCTATAGTGGAAAGAGTCAGACAGGACTGAAGCAACTTAGCACGCACACTAATTTTCACTTACAGAGGTGGAAAGTAGTTTGATCATAGTCTTATTATTGGGGAGTGAAAAGCACCATTTTTCTACTTTTTAAGGAGATGTTTTTGTTTCTTAGAAATAACTTGAACTGTTTTCTGTCTGTACACGCACCTGTGCTAAGTTGCCTCAGTCATGTCTGGCTCTTTGTGATCCAATGGACTGTAACCCACCAGGCTCACCATGGGGATTCTCTAGGCAAGAATACTGGAGTGGGTTGCCATGCCCTTCTCCAGGGGATCTTCCTGACCCAGGGATTGAACCCACGTTTCTGATGTCTCCTGCAATGGCAGGCGGGTTCTTTACTAGAGCCACCTGGGAAGCCCTTTCCATCTGTATTACACTTTATGGTGTCAGTTAGGAGTACTTGCATCAAAGTAACAGAAACTTATTAGGCTAACAGCTTACTTACACACAGCTGGAGTTTTCTGGTTTACCTAGCTGCTGGGGAAGATCTTTAAGCACAGAGGCAGCAGGCTCCTAATCTTTGCCATCTCTTGGACAGACTCTCCCCAGGTATGCATGAATGGCAGCCAGCAGCCCAAGGCTTCATTTACAAGAAGAGGAAAATCAGCAGACACAGTGCCTCTTCCTCAGTCCCTCTTGCAGTCACTTTGCAGAAAGGATCCTGGACAAGCTTGGGTCATGTGCCCATCACTGAGTGAATCATTTTAGTCAAAGGATTGGGACACTGATTGCCTGAGCATGGCAGCCCTTAGGCCACTGTGGAAAGGGAAAGAGAAGAGGGCCTTTATAACCAGAAGAAAGGGATGTTACGGCAATCACATCAGATCCCAGTTCTTTTACAGGCAGAATGGATGGCACATTTTAAACTTACTTCCTGAATCTTGATTAGATGAAATATTGTGTGAAAGTATTTAATACAGTGCCTAGTGCTTACAAGATTGACTCTGAAAAGAGGTAGATTTGTTTACCTCTGATGATAATATGAAGGGTTGACTTAAAAAAACCTTAATTTTGATATAATTTCACATTTATAGAAAAGATGTAACAATTGTACAGATAATTCCTGCATATTCTTTATTCATATTCACTTATTGTAAACATTTTGTCCCATGTACTTTATCATTGCTACTCTTTTCTCTCTCTCCTGCCCCCTACACATACTTTTTCCTGAAACATTTCAGAGTAATTTACAGACATCCCACTTTAACCATATATCAGTTCAGTTCAGTTCAGTCGCTCAGTTGTGTCTGACTCTTCACAACCCCATGGACCACAGCACATCAGGCCTCCCTGTCCATCACCAACTCCCGGAATCTACTCAAATTCTTCTCCATTGAGTCAATGATGTCATCCAACCATCTCATCCTCTGTCGTCCCCTTCTCCTCCTGCCTTCCATCTTTGCTAACATCAGAGTCTTGTCCAGTGAGTCAGCTCTTCACATCAGTTGGCCAAAGTGTTGGAGTTTCTGCTCTAGCATCACTCCTTCCAATGAACACCCAGGACTGATCTCTTTTAGGAAGGACTGGTTGGATCTCCTTGCAGTCCAAGGGACTCCCAAGAGTCTTCTCTAACATGACAGTTTAAAAGCATCAATTCTTTGGTGCTCAGCTTCTTTATAGTCCAACTCTCACATCCATAATTGACTACTGGAAAAACCATAGCCTTGACTAGATGGACCTTTGTTGGTAAAGTAATGTCTCTGCTTTTGAATATGTTGTCTAGATTGGTCATAACTTTCCTTCCAAGGAGCAATTGTCTTTTAATTTCATGGTTGCACTTGCCATCTGCAGTGATTTTAGAGCCCCCCCAAATAAAGTCAGCCACTGTTTCCACTATTTCCCCATCTATTTGCCATGAAGTGATGGGACCGGATGCCATGATCTTAGTTTTCTGAATATTAAGCTTTAAGCCAATTTTTTCACTCTCCTCTTTCACTTTCATCAAGAGGCTCTTTAGTTCTTCTTAACTTTCTGCCATAAGGGTGGTGTCATCTACATATCTGAGGTTATTGCTATTTCTTCTGGCAGTCTTGATTCCAGCTTGTGCTTCATCCAGTCCAGAATTTCTCATGATGTATAAATTAAATAAGCAGGGTGACAATATACAGCCTTGACGTACCCCTTTCCTTTTTTGGAACCAGTCTGTTGTTCCATGTCCAGTTCTAACTGTTCCTTCCTGACCTGCATACAGATTTCTCAAGAGGCAGGTCAGGTGGTCTGGGATTCCCATCTCTTTCAAAGAAAAGAGAATTTCCCACAGTTTATTGTGATCCACACAGTCAAAGGCTTTGGCATAGTGAATAAAGCAGAAATAGATGTTTTTCGGGAACTCTCTTGCATTTTCCATGATCCAGTGGATGTTGGCAATTTGATCTCTGATTCCTCTGCCTTTTCTAAAACCAACTTGAGCGTCTGGAAGTTCATGGTTCATGTATTGCTGAAGCCTGGCTTGGAGAACTTTGAGCATTACTTTACTAGCGTGTGAGATGAGTGCAATTGTATGATAGTTTGAGCATTCTTTGGCATTGCCTTTTTTGGGGTTTGGAATGAAAACTGGCCTTTTCCAGTCCCGTGGCCACTGCTGAGTTTTCCAAATATGCTGGCATATTGAGTGCAGCACTTTCACAGCATCATCTTCCAAGATTTGAAATAGCTCAACTGGAATTCCATCACCTTTACTAGCTTTGTTCATAGTGATGCTTCCTAAGGTCCACTTGACCTCCCAGATGTCTGGCTCTAGGTAAGTGATCACACCATCGTGATTATCTGGGTCGTGAAGCTCTTTTGTACAGTTCTTCCATGTATTCTTGCCACCTCTTCTTAATATCTTCTGCTTCTGTTAGGTCCATACCATTTCTTCCTTTTATCGAGCCTATCTTTGCAAGAAGTGTTTCCTTGGTTTCTGACTCTAGGTGAGTGATCACACCATCATGATTACCTTTGTCATTAACCATATATGGTGCTGCTGCTGCTGGGGCTAAGTCGCTTCAGTCGTGTCTGACTTGGTGCGACCCCATAGATGGCAGCCCACCAGGCTCCCCATCCCTCGGATTCTCCAGGCAAGAGTACTGGAGTGGGTTGCCATTGCCTTCTCCATTAACCATATATACTTCAATGCATTTCCTAAGAATAGGATTTTTCTGTTACTTAACCACAATACGTTGATCAAAATCAGGAAATTTAACACTGATATAATATTGTTATCTAATCTACAGTTTGTATTCAAATTTTAGCAAGTGTCCTAATTATTTCTTGTATAGAAATTTTTTTTTCTTGTAAAGAATAACATTGTTTTTGTCATATCTCACTACTTGTTTAATCTGGAGGAAATCCTCCATCTTTGTTTTATGATCTCGACTGTTTTGAAGAATGTGGGCCTGTTATTCTTATAGAATGTCCAATCAATTCACTTTTGTCTGATGTTTCTTTATGATTAAATTCAGCTATACATTTTTAGCAGTAATACTTAAGGCATCAGAGTGGAAAATTCATAATTCTGGTTTGACCCTTTACTGGTGACATTAACTTTGATTACTTTGAAAGGTTGTGTTCACTAAATTAATCTACTGTGAAAGAGAAGTCACTCAGTCGTGTCCGAGTCTTTGCAACTCCATGGACTGTAGCCTACCAGGCTCCTCCATCCATGGTATTTTCCAAGCAAGAGTATTGGAGTGGGTTGCCGTTTCCTTCTCCACTATAAAGTTAATGTTTTTCCCTTTTAGTAAATAATTTCTAAATGGATACTTTCAGACTATATAAAAATATTCTCTTCCTCCTCAAATTTTCTCCCACTATCTTAGCATCTAAGACTCTTAGCTGTGTTATTTATTACTAAGATGGTTGGTGTTTTTTTTAATGCCATAATATCTTTCATATTGATTAGCTGGTATTCTACTTGAAGGAAGAGCCTTCTGTCTCCCGCCCATTTGTTTATTTGTTTCCTTACATCAGATTAGACTGATAGATTCTTATTTTATTTCATTTTAAGTTATTCATTCTTTTTTATAATTAGCAGAAAATTGCTTTACAGTGTTGTGTTGATTTCTGCCATATGACAACATAAATTAATTATAACTATATATGTGTGTATATATATATATCTCCTCCCTCTTTAGTCTCCCTCCCACCCCCCCCCCCCCCCCC